>SJYA01003130.1:97568-148964 GCA_006410615.1 Neotragus moschatus
GGCACTAAGGTTTATATTTTACATAAATAATTTATTTAATCTTAAAATGAAATTGGGTACAATTATGCCCATTTTATAGATGACACAAAAAGTGAGGTAACCAGCTCAAGATTATATCTTCAATTTCTGGTGAACTGGATATTTAAACCCTATCTATTTTGTTCTGAATGCTAGGTCTATGGAGATTTCCATTTCCCTCTTAATAGTGCATTCTAACTAATAGAATAGAGATTTTAATTTATGCTATTTAGAATAGTTAGTGGAACCAAAAAACACAGCATATTAACAGAACATGTTCCCTCAAAGAATGTTTATTAATTCAGTGTTGGTATAATATTATGCTCTCAATAAATCCTCAAGTTAAGAAAGCTTAGAAAAACAATTGTGTGATGATGCCAAGAAAGATACATATATATTGAAATCTGTGGCATTTTAGTGTCTCTGAGCTCAATGACTTGAAAACAACTTTAGGGCTATTTCCAAAAGTAGTAGACAGCAGTCATTTACCATGGAAATAAAATAAGAACTGCCGCAGTGGCTTTGTATTTGTACGAAACCATTTGGAAGCTGAAGAATCATTTTCCACACATGAAATATTTTGCTCATTAATGGAACACATTTGACTCATTGTGCATCTTAGGCCTTTTGGCGTGTTGTGTTAGACAAATAAACTTAGGCTCAATTTGATGGAAGGAAAGTTAATGTGTAGAGATGCTACTTATGATCAAGTATGACTGGTGCCATAAGGAACAATAATTTGTCAACCTCCGTAAGAATTAAGAACTCGAGGCTATTAATTCTGAAACGTGACAGGATTTGTATTACATGTTGCTTAGAAATATGGTTGATCAAATTGATGGGAAAATACAATTTAAACATCAATTGCTCCATTGTAGCTTTCGTTTTTGATACCTTATAAGCACTGTTTCTTCTTGGGAATTTCCAACCCTGCTTTTGAAAGTCATCACACGTATTTTCCTATCTATACAGTGCTGCTGCTGCTGCTGCTAAGTCGCTTCAGTCGTGTCCGACTCTGTGCGACCCCATAGATGGCAGCCCACCAGCTCCTCTGTCCCTGGGATTCTCCAGGCAAGAACGCTGGAGTGGACAGTGCTGCATATTTGTTAATCCAACAAATGTGTGTTAACTTCCTGCTATGATGGATCTGGTTTTATGCTGATGATAGAAGCATCACATATGCCACAGTTGCTCTGGAAGTTTGACGTTCTCATTATTAGAGTTTACAATTCAGGGTAGGTATTTGAGTTGCCACAGACGTGTTTTCATTTCTAAAAATGGCAGTCACTGCATTTCTGTGCTATAATGGAACATATGCTCAAGGTGGTTTTGTTGCCAGATGATCTGAAATTGAAATACCCACAATGAGTTGTTCTGCATGTTAATATTTCATAACTTCTCCAATACTATCACATTTCTATTATTATGAAATGATATATTTGAAAATCAATGGTGTGCTTTCTAAATTTGTGGGCTTTATTCTGCCTTTTCTGACATGTGAAAGTCAATTTAAATATAGCATCTATAAAAATGCTTTAGTAAAGGAAAAAAAAATTCGACCCCCTTTCACTTTCCCGTCTACAACTTTGCAGCCAATTTCAGGCCTGCTGTGCTTAGTTGCTCAGTTGTGTTCAACTCTCTGTGACCCCATGGACTATCGCCTGCCAGGTTCCTCTGTCCGTGGGATTCTCCAGGCAAAAATACCAGAGTGGGTTGCCATGCCCTCTTTCAGGGAAATCTTCTCAACCCAGGGACTGAACCCTAGGTCTCCTGCATTGCAGGCTGATCTTTATCATCTGAGCCACTAGGGAAGCCCAATTTCATGTCTAGATTGCTCATAAGTGGGGGTTCTATTTCCTTTTTATATATTCTTATTCTGAAATCTACTTTATTTACACTTGCTCCTCTAAATCTGACATTCTGTTTTATTCAAATATAGTTTGAGATTGCTCACATACAGTCTGGACATGATGCTTAAATTTAACTTTTATTATATAGTACTAGAAACCAGAAAATGAGTATGCTTCATTACTTTAGAAAAAAAGGGATTTAACACTAGTTCAGCAATGCTTGATGATATTGCTATTTCAAATTATTTTGGTTCATTGATTAAATGTAAGGCAATGTGTAAACTTTTAACTATATTTATATGAGACGAATAGGTACTAATCTGTGATTTCAAATATTTCTGGGTGTAAGTTTATCCTCTGTATTTTAAATTTGAATAGCAAAGACTTCACACTGATATGAACTATCAGGATACAAAACGTAATTCTTACCTATGATATGTTGAATTATTTTTCAAGTCTTGAAGATATCTTTTTATAATTGAAGATACCTTTTTATAATTTTAGGCATCGATTTTACAGTGCTTATTCTCCCTAAGAATACATAAAGCATCCTCTTATTAATTTTCTGTACCCAAGTGCAACTCTGATTATAGTTTATAGATAGTCCAAAGATGCTTAAGAGAAGGTTATAACAAGGCTAGCCATTGATCATACCAGTGAATTTTGTAGGTTTATAGGTATAGCCCAACTCTTTCTACTCCTGTGAGTAGAATATAATACAATGAGCCTAGACAAACCTGGTTCAAACCCTTGTTCCACATATCAGCTGTCTGATCTTGATCAAGCCACTAAGTCTGCATGATTATCTTACTTAATTCATTAAATGGGACCATTAGTTCCTATAAAATCTCTGCACCTAATAAGTGACCAAAATGTCTCGATTCTGATAGTGTCTCTATTCAATACCTTATCTATCAGTTCACTCGCTCAGTCGTGTCCGACTCTTTCCGACCTCATGAATCGCAGCACACCAGGCCACCCTGTCCATCACCAATTCCAGGAGTTCACTCAAACTCAGATCCATCAAGTCGGTGATGCCATACAGCCATCTCATCCTTTGTTGTCCCCTTCTCCTCCTGCCCCCAATCCCTCCCAGCATCAGGGTCTTTTCCAATGAGTCAGCTCTTCTCATGAGGTGGCCAAAGTACTGGAGTTTCAGCTTTAGCATCATTCCTTCCAAAGAACACCCAGGACTGATATCTTTTAGGATGGACTGGTTGGATCTCCTTATAGTCCAAGGGACTCTCAAGAGTCTTCTCCAACACCACAGTTTAAAACCATCAATTCTTTGGCGCTCAGCCTTCTTCACAGTCCAACTCTCACATCCATACATGACCACTGGAAAAACCATAGCCTTGACTAGACGGACCTTTGTTGGCAAAGTAATGTCTCTGCTTTTCAATATGCTCTCTGGGTTGGTCATAACTTTTCTTCCAAGGAGTAAGCATCTTTTAATTTCATGGCTGCAGTCACCATCTGCAGTGGTTTTGGAGCCCCCCAAAATAAAGTCTGACACTGTTTCCCCATCTATTTCCCATGAAATAATGGGACTGCATGCCATGATCTTCGTTTTCTGAATGTTGAGCTTTAAGTCAACTTTTTCACTTTCCTCTTTCACTTTCCTCAAGAGGCTTTTTAGTTCCTCTTAACTTTCTGCCTTATCTATGCTGCTGCTAAGTTGCTTCAGTCGTGTCCGACTCTATGCAACCCCATAGATGGCAGCCCACCAGGCTCAACCGTCCCGGAGATTCTCCAGGCAAGAACACTGGAGTGGCTTACCATTTCCTTCTCCAGCCTTATCTCTAGATTGGTGCAAATTTTCCCTGCCTGTTTTGAGTGATCTTATATAATATTGAAGCAGACTTTGACTCAAGAAGGACATTTAGAATGGGGAGTAAAGAATAATACCTTTTCCCTTTGTGTCAAGACATTCTTATTTCTTGTGTCCTACTGTAGGAGAAAAGAAAGAACTAAGGCCACAATGTCTAGAAATATGTGGTGGAATACTTGACAATCTGGGGCTTCCAAGATAAAACCTGGATTGAAGACATCAGTGCCTTAAAGAAGTGAAGAAACTCATGGATATGAGTATAACCTCATGGTTGTCCACTACCCTCAAATCCTCTATCCTCCCAGGGGTTCACTGAAGGTGGACAGCATCCGTGAACTCTGCAGTTTGTTTTTGTTGTTGTTCAGTCACTCAGTCATGTCCAACTCTTTGTGATCCTATGGACTGCAGCACACCAAGATTCCCTGTCCTTCACTATCTCCCAGAGTTTGCTCAAACTCTTATCCACTGAGTCGATGATGCCATCCAACCATCTCATCCTCTCCCAGCCTCCTCTTTTGCCTTCAACCTTTTCCAGCATCAGGGTCTTTTCCAGTGAGTCAGCTCTTTGCAGCGTGTGGCCCAAGTATTGGAGCTTCAGCTTCAGCATCCATCCTTCCAATGAATATTCAGTATTGGTTTCCTTTAAGATTGACTGGTTTGATCTTCTTGCAATCCAAGGGACTGTCAAGAGTCTTCTCTAGCACTGCAGTTCAAAGGCATCAATTCTTTGGCACTCAGCCTTCTTTATAGTCCAACTCTCACATCCATACATGACTACTGGAAAAACCATAGCTTTGACTATAAGATGTGTATAAGAGACAGATATAATACAATGAGCCTAGACAAACCTGGTTCAAACCCTTGTTCCACATATCAGCTGTCTGATCTTGATCAAGCCACTAAGTCTGCATGATTATCTTACTTAATTCATTAAATGGGACCATTAGTTCCTATAAAATCTCTGCACCTAATAAGTGACCAAAATGTCTCGATTCTGATAGTGTCTCTATTCAATACCTTATCTATCAGTTCACTCGCTCAGTCGTGTCCGACTCTTTCCGACCTCATGAATCGCAGCACACCAGGCCACCCTGTCCATCACCAATTCCAGGAGTTCACTCAAACTCAGATCCATCAAGTCGGTGATGCCATACAGCCATCTCATCCTTTGTTGTCCCCTTCTCCTCCTGCCCCCAATCCCTCCCAGCATCAGGGTCTTTTCCAATGAGTCAGCTCTTCTCATGAGGTGGCCAAAGTACTGGAGTTTCAGCTTTAGCATCATTCCTTCCAAAGAACACCCAGGACTGATATCTTTTAGGATGGACTGGTTGGATCTCCTTATAGTCCAAGGGACTCTCAAGAGTCTTCTCCAACACCACAGTTTAAAACCATCAATTCTTTGGCGCTCAGCCTTCTTCACAGTCCAACTCTCACATCCATACATGACCACTGGAAAAACCATAGCCTTGACTAGACGGACCTTTGTTGGCAAAGTAATGTCTCTGCTTTTCAATATGCTCTCTGGGTTGGTCATAACTTTTCTTCCAAGGAGTAAGCATCTTTTAATTTCATGGCTGCAGTCACCATCTGCAGTGGTTTTGGAGCCCCCCAAAATAAAGTCTGACACTGTTTCCCCATCTATTTCCCATGAAATAATGGGACTGCATGCCATGATCTTCGTTTTCTGAATGTTGAGCTTTAAGTCAACTTTTTCACTTTCCTCTTTCACTTTCCTCAAGAGGCTTTTTAGTTCCTCTTAACTTTCTGCCTTATCTATGCTGCTGCTAAGTTGCTTCAGTCGTGTCCGACTCTATGCAACCCCATAGATGGCAGCCCACCAGGCTCAACCGTCCCGGAGATTCTCCAGGCAAGAACACTGGAGTGGCTTACCATTTCCTTCTCCAGCCTTATCTCTAGATTGGTGCAAATTTTCCCTGCCTGTTTTGAGTGATCTTATATAATATTGAAGCAGACTTTGACTCAAGAAGGACATTTAGAATGGGGAGTAAAGAATAATACCTTTTCCCTTTGTGTCAAGACATTCTTATTTCTTGTGTCCTACTGTAGGAGAAAAGAAAGAACTAAGGCCACAATGTCTAGAAATATGTGGTGGAATACTTGACAATCTGGGGCTTCCAAGATAAAACCTGGATTGAAGACATCAGTGCCTTAAAGAAGTGAAGAAACTCATGGATATGAGTATAACCTCATGGTTGTCCACTACCCTCAAATCCTCTATCCTCCCAGGGGTTCACTGAAGGTGGACAGCATCCGTGAACTCTGCAGTTTGTTTTTGTTGTTGTTCAGTCACTCAGTCATGTCCAACTCTTTGTGATCCTATGGACTGCAGCACACCAAGATTCCCTGTCCTTCACTATCTCCCAGAGTTTGCTCAAACTCTTATCCACTGAGTCGATGATGCCATCCAACCATCTCATCCTCTCCCAGCCTCCTCTTTTGCCTTCAACCTTTTCCAGCATCAGGGTCTTTTCCAGTGAGTCAGCTCTTTGCAGCGTGTGGCCCAAGTATTGGAGCTTCAGCTTCAGCATCCATCCTTCCAATGAATATTCAGTATTGGTTTCCTTTAAGATTGACTGGTTTGATCTTCTTGCAATCCAAGGGACTGTCAAGAGTCTTCTCTAGCACTGCAGTTCAAAGGCATCAATTCTTTGGCACTCAGCCTTCTTTATAGTCCAACTCTCACATCCATACATGACTACTGGAAAAACCATAGCTTTGACTATATGGACCTTTGTCGGCAAAGGTCCGCTTTTCAATATGCTGTCTAGGCCTGTCATTGCTTTCCTTCCAGAGAACAAATGTCTTTTAATTTTATGGCTGCGGTAACCATCCACAGTGATTTTGGAGCCCGAGAAAGGTAAATCTGTCACTGCTTCACTTTTACCCCATCTGATTGTTGTGAACTCCTCNGTCCGCTTTTCAATATGCTGTCTAGGCCTGTCATTGCTTTCCTTCCAGAGAACAAATGTCTTTTAATTTTATGGCTGCGGTAACCATCCACAGTGATTTTGGAGCCCGAGAAAGGTAAATCTGTCACTGCTTCACTTTTACCCCATCTGATTGTTGTGAACTCCTCAGTACCTACATGAAATGAGATGCCTCTACTGGTCTTGCTCATATAACCTTGATTCGTCTTTTAAAAATACAGTTAGTAAAATACACATTTATACCCTATGTTTACAGAGCCACTTATTACCTTTGTATAGCATGCTCATAAGTAGAATATTTTGGTAGAAGTTTAACTCACTCATAGTGTTTATTGAGGCTACTTTGTTTACTGCACCGATGCATAGCTTACCATTTGAGAGTTACGAGTTCTTATGTCTTGAGTTCTGTTGCGTGATGCTGAGAAAGGAAAAGATATGTGTGTATCATGGACAAGGTATGTATCCTGAAGGCTAATTCTGATCAGTGTAAAATAAACAGTCTTGGGGATCTTCATGGAGATGAGTGCACAGACATCCCACCTTGTTATCAAAAGAATTATTGAAGAAATAGTTTCTATTGTTTGAGAGGTAATGACTACCTCAGCAGTTTCATCCACTCAGTTTTTACAAAAATTGTTCTTTGATTCTTGGCCAAACTTCTTCCCATACCAAAAAAGTCCTAGAGCTGCAAAGTGGTATTAAATACCCAGGTGAAGACCAAAGAATGTTGGCATTAACAAAGTGTGAATTGGTATGGATAAATTCCTGGCATTTACGCTCAGTTCTAAATGTAACTGGATCACTCTTATCTGGAAATGTGATTTGAGAGCGTAAGAAAGAGGAATCTGGCCAGGGCCACAGTTTGGCATGGGTATATCAGAAATACCATAAGCATGGTCTTTTTTCACAATATGATATTTTATTGTTTGGACATCTGGCTGATTTGCTGAAAACATGCATTTGTGGGAAATATATGGGAACATTTCTTTTTGATAAATAAGGAAATACTTGAGTAGAGATTTAGTTTTTGATTCTTACTTACTTGTATGTGCTATTTTTGTTCAATAACAGTGTTTTGCTTTTTCTTTGCTTATGTTGGGAGAAAAGACTCAAGTTTTATGCAATCACACTTGCTTTTACAATTCAGCAAGTTGCTCTTAGAAAGCAAACTAGGAAGCCACATATATTATTTCTACATGTTTCCAACTGTGTGGAAAATTAGTATTTTGAAACTTCAGTATATTATATATGCATACACATACGTTGTTCATCTCACAGGTAACTGTGATGTCTCCTTGGCCCAGTGTTTTGATCAGGCAGTAAAGTAGTAGAAAAAACACTTACCTTTGAAAGATTGTTCTGTTACAAGTTCCTATTTCTCTTTGCTAAGGTACTGTTTTAACAAAATATTTCTAATTTAAATTCTGGGACACTCTCATTTTTCTAAAGCATTGAACAGCTTCTCTAATCCATGCTGTGTGTATAGGTGGCAGTGATCTTTCACTTTTGCAGTGATGTGGATTTAAATGTACTGGATTACAAATGGAAGGTGAATTTATGAGATACAAACAAATCCCACGACCCTATTTTTGGGTAGATTTATTTAGTTTTATGAAAGTATGAGCTTATACTGATCAAAATGTTGTTATGAATAAGGGTAAACGTCACTGACCAGCTTTAAGTGTGATATAGGTCTGTCCTTTGTGATCTTGAGCGGTTGTAGACTTCTGATGGGAGATTGGAGTAGGGGGTCATCATCTGTTCTTAATACACCAAAAACAAAATCATGACCGATTGAGCAACATGTTTCCCATATCCCTGCTCCAGGAGGTCGTAAATGGCTAGGCATTAGTGTAAAAACTGTTTTGTTGATATGGAGAATATACAAGAAGACATGATATTTTTCTTTCATAAAATTCACAGTTTCGTGAGTGCCATAATGATTCTACAGATACTTCAAGTAGGATTTCTTACACCACAGGTATTTTGGGGTTTTTTTGTTTGTTTGTTTGTATTTATTGGCTCTGCCGTGTGGCATCTTAGTTCCCCTGCCAGAAAAGGAACTTGTACTCCTGCAGTGGACAGGAGGAGTCCTAATCACTGGGCCACTAGGGAATTCTGACAATCGAGTGTTGATGCTCCATATATTTCTGTTTTCAAGAAAACCTGGTTTAATCTTCAGCATAATAGAAGCCATTGATCAGAGAAGTTTGTTTAGCATTTATTAATAATTTTCTAAGTAATGTTCCTTATTTTTCAGTTCAGTTCAGTTCAGTCGCTCAGTCGTGTCTGACTTTTTACGACCCCATGAATCGCAGCACACCAGGCCTCCCTGTCTATCACCAACTCCTGGAGTTCACTCAGACTCATGTCCATCGAGTCAGTGATGCCATCCAGCCATCTCATCCTCTGTCGTCCCCTTCTCCTCCTGCCCCCAATCCCTCCCAGCATCAGAGTATTTTCCAATGNAGCCTTGACGTACTCCTTTTCCTATTTGGAACCAGTCTGTTGTTCCATGTCCAGTTCTAACTGTTAGGGGGCCAAAAATATGCAAGACTTGTGGAGTAACATTTTCTTAAACTAATTATCCAGCTGGAGCTTATGACTATGTGTTAGGTCAGCTAGTAGTAATAGTAACTGACTCTATTTGGTGTGTTCTTACAAAGTATCAGCCACTATTCTAAGGTCTTCAGATTATTTGACTCATTTAAATCCATATATGTTTAGTCACTTCATAGTATCCAACTCTTTGTGACCTCATGAAGTATATCGCCTGCCAGGCTCCTCTGTCCGTGGAATTCTCCAGCCAAGAATACTGGAATGGGTAGTCGTTTCCTCCTCCAGGGGCTCTTCCTGACCCAGAGATTGAACCTGGGTCTCCTGCATTGCAGTTGAATTCTTTACCATCTGAACCACCAAGAAAGCCCTTATATCTATGTAATACCTCTATTTTTCACTGATTCTATGCTGAATACATTAACAAAAAAATTTTTTTTTATAGTTTTAAAGTCCAGATATGTCTTAAGATGGATGATTTCTTACAATTGGTATCCAGGGGGCAAAAGTTACGATGGTATTTGTTATTACGTGCACATGTCAAAACATCAAAATCACCAGTCTTAAAATATTCAGAAGAGATGTCAGGAGCTAGGAAGGATGTCCCAAGGAGTGTAAACAAAACACTGTAACTCCTAAGAGCCACTTTGTTAGCAAATAATAGAGGTAGTGGTGAGCCACCCGGGTTGAGCAGTGTTCCTAAAGCCAGAGTCAGCAGTAGGCTGGTTTTGGAGGTGTAAAGCCAGAGGAGGAGTCCAGCGCCACTGGTGTTTAGTCGGATTTGTGTGAAGAAGTGCTGTATCATTAACACTTCTGACAGCACAATGGACAATATACTATAAGGAAAAACTCAGACACTGACAAATCTGATTCAAGAACTGGTTTGGAAGAGTTTGAATCTGAAGATGAAAAAGTTTTAAGAATTTCTAATTCCAATTTATGATGCCTATATTTTCCTCTATGTATTTGCATGATATTGGCATAGGATTAAAATGCACAGTTCTGAGAATACTTTCAATTTGCATACAAAATAAAATTCATAGCATTAAGAGCTCTCTGTCATATTTTAATTGGCTCTGGCTTTCCTTCCCAGTGGCATTTAAAATTTTGTCTAATTATTAGGAGTTTTTTAGACTGTATATTGACAGCATCATTAGCTGTATTTTATATAGATGAGGAAATTGTGACAGAAGTGACAGAACTCGAATTTAGATTAAGCCTGTTTCACTGTATATGATACCTTTGTACAGTACTGTTTCTGATGATGTCATTACAGAAAAGTTGTAATGTTTTTTATTAAACCATTTATGGTGAAGTTAAAATACATTTTCACACTTCTCTTTTATGAGTTCCTGTCTCAGACCATGACTCTAGGCACTCTGTCCCTCTAAAGAGAAGCTAATAAAGGAAGTTTAATCCTTTTCTCTGCACCTTTGTAGCTCCTTCCTTTTCAAGTGCACTGAAGCACGTTTAGTCAGAGAATTCAAGTCAGGGCAGAAAGTGGAGGGAGCCCATTTTTGCTGCCAGACCAAGTTGCACTCTAATCCAGAAACTGTTACTAAGGCAGGCAATGTGCTTTAATTCCCCTCTGGCTTTGGTGCAGAAACTCCACGTATGGTTGCACAGGTTGTCTCTGTTCTTAATTGGTTCTGCTCTTCTATCTATTTTTAATCAGTTGGAAATCTTCAGGGGAATGTGGCTGAAGGATTAATTCCTTCCAATCTCCCAACATATTTGCCTTTCTAAATCTATGCCAGAAAAACAAAGATATTTCATTTTATATTCATTTAAAAAACTGTATAAAGAGAAAGTAAAACATCTTTCATTTTTATCATTCTTATGAACTATGACTTACAGAAAATAGGTTAAAATTAAAATTCTTCCTTGGGATCTTTTTATCATGTATATGTCAAATATTAGAAATCAGTTTGCTTTTTGTGATCTTCAAATGCAAACATAAAACCAAGTTTTTAATTCTAAAGTATTTTTCATTTCAGTGTGATATAAAGATTTGATATCATCCAGGTGTATGGTCTGGAAAAAAAAAAAAAAACAGAAGCTACATATTTTGTGCCTATCAAGTTTATCACATTGGGTTAATTGAAAACTCAACCATTTCTTTTTCCTGTAATTGCTTTACTCCAAAATTTTAAAAATAAGATCTTATAATCAGTGATCATTACTTTTGAGTATCACCTTTCTCCTTCATCTTTAACAAACAAGTGGGAACCATGGTACTCTGCTTTTCATTAAAACACATACATAACACAAAGCCAACCTTTAATTTCACTTTAGAAGCAACAAGTTTGGTAAAAATATTTAGTATGCAACAATATTATCATCACAGTTTTGTGCTAAAGTTAAAGGAAAAAGTACATATACATGGAAACTCAAATTGATGTCCTTATCAGTGTGACCGAAGGTTGGTGAGTAAGTCCCTTGTGGTTTTACAGCAAGTGTTCTTTCACATGATTTTCCATTATTCTCAGGTGTGGCTCACAACTTATTAATAAAGAAAAATAGTCATTTCGAACAATGGCTTCAGTATCTGCCATATCTATTCCATTATCTAAAAATTAAATTTCAGGAGAAAATAATGTCAATATAGTCTTTTATTTTGTTTTATTCTCAGAGGTCATTTAATATACATTTATAAAATTAATCTTAAACACAGAATATCACTTTGGAAATACTACTACAAGAAAAACTGAATGGGTAAGTAAATGGAAAACTTCTATAAATGCAATCTATACATTTGACATATCCAGAAAGCATTAAATAAAGTGAATTATCATCATTATTATTAACAAAAAAGTCAAGGCTTTCCCTAAAGGGACATGAAGACAGAAACATTCGATGAAAATTAGAGTGAAGAGTTAGAGGAAGGCAGGTTCCTCAGTTGCTGTTTGTACAACTGTGTCTTGCTTTAGAGCTTCCCTGATAGCTCAGTTGGTGAGACTACGTCTTGCTTTAATATTATAGATATTTTATAGTCTAATTGAAATGGCATGTAAAGAACTTGATACTCTTCCCTCCTAAAAAAAGAAAGTCCCACCCTGTTCATCAAAGGCACAAAGCATGTTTATCCTGTTAAGATGCAGCTTTATCAATAGTATTAAATCCTATGATTTTTAAAAGAAAATTGACATAACCAAGTGTGCTTTTAAATGTTAGTCCATCATACAGGCAATATAGTTTGGGGTTTAAGCTGAATTCTACCTTCAACAGCCCTGTCTTATATCTCCTAAAATCACACAATTACACTGCAGCCTTTTTGTGATTTTAATTTGAGGCGCACGTTGTATTTTGGTCATCGGGTGGTTTGTGAAATATCTGGCTCAGATTAACAGGGAGATTGGATGCTTGAGTTTTGCTTCTCTGAAGGACTCCAGATATCTTTTTGCTTTTGAGTATGGTAACGTTTTCTGTGATTTGTTCCCTCAGTCTCGTACCACTTCTCATGTCAGTCGTTCAGATGTGTTTGAACTTCTAGCATTGGTTCCAGGATCTTAGTAGAGTTATATGTGCACATTTGATGAAGAATTTGCATTTTTATTAAACAATGAGAAAGACTTCTGTGTGGTATGTTACTTTGCTGCTAAGAAAAAAAAAAAAAAAGGTGGGCCTTTAATTATCCAGTGGCCCAAGGGTCAGAGTTTTTATCACTTATCATTATTTAGGATCTTGAATTGTGCTGCTAGTAATATCTGGAGAATTGAGTGGATCTGATGGAGAGAAAAGTATCATATGGGGATATTGGTAATCAATACTTTCACAGTACTATCCATATTCATGAATCTTTCTGAAAGGCTGAAGACTTGACAGTCTTTCCAGGAGTTTCATCCATCCTGGGAAGTTTATCCTAGGAGAATGTGCTCTGAGCAAGGATTGTACCTGGTGTTAGCCTTAAATAGGAAAAGCCAGACACAGTCACTCTAACACTTGAAAGTAAATAAGAGTCAAGTAAATATGAACAAAATGCCTCTGTTAACAATGCTTATATTGTTTTTGAATATTTTGTAATTTGTTAGTGTCAGATGTTGAAATCAGGGCTCACTTGCACAATGGTTTATGGTAGACAAACTGCAAAGATTTCATTGAGTAAGTAAACACAGCTCTTTATTGTCTCAGTTTCCAACTCTCTTATCGGTTGAAAAGAGACATCATGTATGTTGGCTGACACTCATTATCTATGCATTCTTTGTGAGTGTAAAAGCAGATAATGCTGAAATCAACTGGAATTTTCTCATATAGTCCTTGTTTCACAATAACTGCCTCTAATTGTCATTTTATTCAGGATTGGTCCCTTTAGGGGTTAATGAAATCGATTCAGAAATATCTTGGATCTGGAAGCTTCTTTGAGCTGAGCATGCCTAAGTTCCCCCACCCCACATTTATCTCATTAACATGACTTTTTTCCAGAAATATATAGTGGACTTTTCAAAAAATATATACTATACAATTTTTGCAAACAACAACAAAAACTCCAACATATAATATTGTCATAAGCTACAAAGTTTGTTTCTTTGACAAGTAAAACTTGTATTAAGAACATATTTTATGACTTGGTGAAGTGATATATTTATTCGTTACTAAGAATTCCTGGATTTTCAGAAACTCAGTCTCAACACATGAAAGGTCTCCCTGAGAGTGTGACAGCGGAGCAAGGACGTGAGAGAGGTGACAGAATGACCCCTGAGACTGTCTGGGAGAGAAGCTTCACAGGCAGAAGGTGAGGGTGTGACGCGCACATTGGCAGAACTCAGAGGAGCCTGCAGAGCCTGAGCAGGTGGAACTCTGCATTGTGGTTCTGTCGTTCAGTCGCTAAGTCATGTCTGACTCTTTGTGACCCCATGGACTGCAGCAAGCCAGCCTCCTCTGTCTCCTGGACCTTGCTCAGATTCCTCTCCACTGGGTCGGTGATGCTATATAACCATCTCACTGTGATTCTATTCATGCTTTAATGACCCCCATCAATCAAGCGGAAAGAACTTGTCATAACATGTTTATATCCCCACACTTGCAAGAGAATAACAGTATTTAATACATGTTTGTTTGAAGTCTAACAGTAGGGACTTGGGGAAGTTTAAGAATTAGTATCCCAAGCATACACCTAAAATACAGAAAAATTAAAAGGGAAGAATGAAGCTTCTGTGTACCAGATCTTTGTACACAGATTTTTTTTTTCCCTAAAGACATTTGGTTCCCATTCTTGTTATTTTTTTTGTACACAGATTGAGTGGCAATTATTTCCCAAGCCTCTATTAGTATATAGATTTTCTCTGTAATTTTTGCATGAACCTTGAATATTTGATTGTGAAGATTAAGCCAAGTAATAAGTAGTCTGGTATTGGCAACATGTTACCACGTACCCTCACGTAAAGCTGAAACAGTAATCTTTTTATGGAAGTACAGACACATTGGAGATGTCGAATCAATGCTCAAATGGAGATTAATTTCCAGAATCTGTTGAATAGAAGAAATTGGATAAAATTATCAACCAGGTTCCATTTGCAAGAAATCAGTGTGAAGCTTTTTGAACCTTACTCTGTTGGGTTCTTAGATAGCAACATGATTTGCTTGGAAGAGAACTGTTCTGTGGATAGGGACATGGGACTACAAAATGAACACTTGGGATTCTAGTAAGTGGGAAACTGAAGGACCCAATGCAGAGAAGCGTGTGTATAGTTACAGAACAGAATGGATCCTTAGGCTATTGTAGATGTTGTAACCTGGGCCAAAATTTGTCTCACAGTTTGGAGTGAAGCAGATGATACAGGTGATTTATGTGAGTCTAAAGACAAAGAGCCAAGTAACCCATTACTGTAAAAATGGACTACTAAGAGTTATTAATGATGAGGAAGAGTAACATCAGTATTTCACCTTGGAAAACAGAAAATAATCACTTGCGATCATTTAAAGTGAGTGCAACATATGAGAAGCAGAGCATTGGCTCATAAATGGTTTGGCAGGCGTGACTTGTATCCATTTGAAATAAACTTTATCTGTTTAGGTTGAAGCCTTTTTTTTTTTTTTTTTAAGAGTTGGCTTCACATAGTGGAGGGGGATGGCTACATAGATGTATTTTGTATAGTCATTAAAATGATCGTGGTGGGATAGATGTGGCACAGCTTTCAATACATGACTTAACTGTTGGAACAGGCCAGGTGTGGCGATCTTACTCACTTTTAAGGTAAATGAAATCCTCAGACTTTAGATGGTGTAAGTCCAATGTATAGGGTGAATTGACTCATTTTGTTGTCCAGTCGCTAAGTTGTTCACTTCATCACACACACACACACACACACACACAATTTTTTAAGCATGCTTTATATTTTCTGGTCTATTTTATCTTCACAGCTCTTCTGTGATGCCCTGTTACTCTTTTTCCCACTTTCTAGATGGGAAAATAGAATCAGTATCAGTAACTTCTTGCACTTGTTCAGTTATACTTACCACACACTACTATATGCAAGTACTTGCCATGTATTGGGAATAAAATGACGAATACTTTAATCCTTGCCTTTGAAAAATCATGATCTAATTAAGGAAATGGCTTAATCGGCTTGGGCTGCTCTAACAAAAATACCATAGACTGGCTAGCTTATAATAAAATTGATTTCTCACAGTTCTGGGGACTGGAAAGTCCAAGATTAAGGTGCCAGCAGATCAACTATCCTAAGGGCATACTTCCTGGTCACATATGACCACCTTCTGGCTGTGTGTTCAGATGATGGAAAAAGTGAGAGATTTCTCTGGGGACTCTTTGATAAGGGCACTAATTCCATTTGTGAGGACTCCATCCTCATGACTTAATCAACTCCCTAAGACTCCACCTCCAAGTATCACCATGGTAGGTTTCAACATGTGAATGTTGAAGGAACATACACCTCCAGTTTATAGCTGGGAGGTAGACATGAAATTC
The DNA here is from genome assembly GCA_006410615.1 of Neotragus moschatus. NCBI lineage: Eukaryota > Metazoa > Chordata > Mammalia > Artiodactyla > Bovidae > Neotragus > Neotragus moschatus. Next base: position 113,697 of record SJYA01003130.1, read on the forward strand.
ATGTATTTGATATGTACAATAATAGAGGTAACTTCCAAATGTCTTATGAATGTAGGGGAAGAAACCCTGGTATACACAAGCATACAGTCAGGGTTCATATTAAAAATACTTTACAAGATGCATGCATGGATTCCAGTTGTGACCATATTCTGAGAACTTGAATAGCAGCCCTGAAAATAGATGAGCGAAGATGCTCCACATGGATACGTATGTGCTCAGTAACTCAGTTGTATCCAAATCTGCAACCCCATGGACTGTGTCCACCAGGTTCCTCATGCCCAAGGAATTTTCCAGGCAAGAAAATGCTGGAGTGGGTAGCCATTTCCTTCCTCACTACATGAATATTCAGTTCAGTTGAGTTCAGTCACTCAGTCACGTCCAACTCTTTGTGATCCCATGGACCGCATCATGCCAGGCCTCCCTGGAGTTTACCCAAACTTATGTCCATTGAGTCAGTGATGCCATCCAACCATCTCATTTTCTGTCATCCCCTTTTCCTCCTGCCTTCAGTCTTTCCTAGCATCAGAGTCTTTGCAAATGAGTCAGCTCTTTGCATCAGGTGGCCAAAATATTGGAGTTTTAGCTTCAACATCAGTCCTTCCAATGAACACCCAGGACTGATCTCCTTCAGAATGGACTGGTTGGATCTCCTTGCAGTCCAAGGGACTCTCAAGAGTCTTCTACAATACTACAGTTCAGAAGCATCAATTCTTCAGTGCTCAGCTTTCTTTATAGTCCAACTCTCATATGCATCCATGACTACTGGAAAATCCATAGCCTTAACTAGATGGACCTTTGTTGGCAAAGTAATGTCTCTGCTTTTGAATATACTCTCTAGGTTGATCATAAATTTCCTTCCAAGGAGTAAGCATCTTTTAATTTCATGGCTGCAGTCACCATTTGCAGTGATTTTGGAGCCCCCCAAAATAAAGTCAGCCACTGTTTCCACTATTTCCCCATCTATTGGAGGAAGCTAATTTAAAATGAAAATTTTATTTTGGAGAAGACAGAGAAAATTTTCTGTTACTTAACCTTTGTGTGCTTGTCTATNCAGCAGATCAACTATCCTAAGGGCATACTTCCTGGTCACATATGACCACCTTCTGGCTGTGTGTTCAGATGATGGAAAAAGTGAGAGATTTCTCTGGGGACTCTTTGATAAGGGCACTAATTCCATTTGTGAGGACTCCATCCTCATGACTTAATCAACTCCCTAAGACTCCACCTCCAAGTATCACCATGGTAGGTTTCAACATGTGAATGTTGAAGGAACATACACCTCCAGTTTATAGCTGGGAGGTAGACATGAAATTCATGTATTTGATATGTACAATAATAGAGGTAACTTCCAAATGTCTTATGAATGTAGGGGAAGAAACCCTGGTATACACAAGCATACAGTCAGGGTTCATATTAAAAATACTTTACAAGATGCATGCATGGATTCCAGTTGTGACCATATTCTGAGAACTTGAATAGCAGCCCTGAAAATAGATGAGCGAAGATGCTCCACATGGATACGTATGTGCTCAGTAACTCAGTTGTATCCAAATCTGCAACCCCATGGACTGTGTCCACCAGGTTCCTCATGCCCAAGGAATTTTCCAGGCAAGAAAATGCTGGAGTGGGTAGCCATTTCCTTCCTCACTACATGAATATTCAGTTCAGTTGAGTTCAGTCACTCAGTCACGTCCAACTCTTTGTGATCCCATGGACCGCATCATGCCAGGCCTCCCTGGAGTTTACCCAAACTTATGTCCATTGAGTCAGTGATGCCATCCAACCATCTCATTTTCTGTCATCCCCTTTTCCTCCTGCCTTCAGTCTTTCCTAGCATCAGAGTCTTTGCAAATGAGTCAGCTCTTTGCATCAGGTGGCCAAAATATTGGAGTTTTAGCTTCAACATCAGTCCTTCCAATGAACACCCAGGACTGATCTCCTTCAGAATGGACTGGTTGGATCTCCTTGCAGTCCAAGGGACTCTCAAGAGTCTTCTACAATACTACAGTTCAGAAGCATCAATTCTTCAGTGCTCAGCTTTCTTTATAGTCCAACTCTCATATGCATCCATGACTACTGGAAAATCCATAGCCTTAACTAGATGGACCTTTGTTGGCAAAGTAATGTCTCTGCTTTTGAATATACTCTCTAGGTTGATCATAAATTTCCTTCCAAGGAGTAAGCATCTTTTAATTTCATGGCTGCAGTCACCATTTGCAGTGATTTTGGAGCCCCCCAAAATAAAGTCAGCCACTGTTTCCACTATTTCCCCATCTATTGGAGGAAGCTAATTTAAAATGAAAATTTTATTTTGGAGAAGACAGAGAAAATTTTCTGTTACTTAACCTTTGTGTGCTTGTCTATAAAATAGGAAAAACAGAAAATTCCTTCATAAAACTATTGGTAGGATCAAAGAGTCAGACACAACTCAACAGCTGAACAATGACAACAATTTGTAAGTACATTTAGAAATTACTTCTAAATTCATTTAAATATATAAAGTGTTTAAAGCATAATCAGTACTCAAAAATGTTACCTCATTATTATTGCCACAGCTTTTATGCATCTTATTTGCATTTTAGAGATTTATGCATCTTAAAAATTATGTATCAATGTAAATATAAATATAGAAATGATTCACTTTGACACTGATGATGAGGCCTTTGATATGGGGTGACTTCTTTTGAGACTCATTTCCAAAACTAAGGTACACGAACATCTGTACAACAATTTTTTTTCTCTCAGATGTTTTGAGTATCAGTTATCAGTTGTCTGTTGCCTTCCTGTGTGACTAAGATATGATGTGATGTAAAATGTGGACAGACAGTCCAGGTCCTCAGGATGACCAGTGCTCTGGCACGTGTCTGCTGGTATTATACCAGCGAGTGGCCATGAGTGAGATCACTAACAGCCTGTGCAATTCAGAGAAATCCACTCAGTAATAGCACCGGGACACAATCAGAATGAGAGATGCCACTGACTCCCCTTTGAAATCACCACTCACTTCTCATGCCCTAATAATAGCTAATGCACACGAGTTTGAGCAAACTCCGGAGATGGTGAAGGACAGGAAAGACTGGCGTGCTGCAGTCCATGGGGTCACAAAGAGTTGGACACAACTTAGCAACTGAACAAAAAATAGCTAATGACATTTTCATCCCCCCTTCCAAATCACAGAGAGAAGTTCTGTGATAGATTTTTATTGTTTTCACTCCAACAAAGAAATGTGTGTTGTATTGACAGATCCTGGGATACAGGATGCATTTCTCTTTCTGCCTCGAGAAAGCGTCACCTTTATTTCCAGACTAAATAAAACTGTTACAAGAAAATAGTAACAGACGTATTTTCTTATTTTCTTGTTGTGTTTCAGAGCATCTAAATAGTTAGATTTGTGTTTTCAAAAATTTGCGGGACCAAAGACTCCCTGATGTTGAGCTGCTAAATATAGTAGTAGGTGGTCCAGTTTCTGGATCTTATTCAGTAGATGAAAGCGGTTGGTTTTTGTCATGGTTGCAAACTCCAAGCCTGTGAGCAGAGACAGCCCTAGTTGATGGGAATAATGAATACAGTCCAGTGTGAAATATGCCAGGAATATCTTAGAGGCAAAGCACGGAATACTCTGACATTGTGATTTTTTCAGACATCTAAAACATGTTTTATGAAAACTGAATATCTTTTAGATGTTGATATGATTGAATATGAGTATTACATCATTCATTTTCTTTCGTGAAACTTTATGGACATGAAGCAAGAGCCATCATTTCAAAAATAAATGCTGTCACCTAAAGCACAAGGCCACATTGAAAATTGGTGGTTTTGTTCATTGTATCTTTGACATTTTTGCATTTACATCAGAAACCTAGCTTCAGTTTGAATATCTTTAGAAGATTTTGCAGGATCTAATTATTTGGCAGTTAATCTAGCACTCTGACCCACACTTAATGATGTACCTTGCATTATTTCTGAAGAGCAACCTGTGTATTTGAAATATTTAAATTTGATTTAGAGGAAACTGTTTTAGTGAAAAAGTGACTCACTATAGGTTTATAAAATAACAGAATAACAGGTACAAAACTCTCTAATGGGTTTACTAATGCATATTTTTTAATTTAAATAAAGGAAGCCTTTTGACTACATGCCATCTTTTTAAATTAATCTATATCTTGGATTAGCTATGATGCATGTGAAATAAAAAGCAGACACAAAACAGTGCAGAAAAGGGAAACAGTGTTGAGGGAGGAAAGGAGATGTGTGATGTATTATACATCCACCTTTGTACTTGAGATTTGCTGAGACAGTGACGGCTGCCAAAGGCTGTGCTTACTTGGACATTTGATGGTTCCTCTTAATTCTGGCTCACTGCTTGCATCCTTATTACATCTAACGAGCCGGTTGCTCCACAATATACTTGTCATCTCCTATTAGCCAAGTGTTCAATTACCAGTTTTCTCTACTTCCCTTTGACCTTGGATAATTTGAGAATGCTGCACTGTGACTAGATGTAAATGGATATACGAAGAACACAGGCAGTGGTTCCCGACTCACACCTGTGACATCCTCAGCAATGTTAGAGAACTAACGATTAGGAACCTGAAAATTTTTGTTGACTTGCTGCCGCAGGAAAACAGACACAACAGTCATTATTCCTCAATGCTTCACTATTGTAAGGTGTATTTAAATAATTAAGGAATATGAACAACAAAATATGAAGTAAAAATCTTGGTCATGTTTTGACTTCCCTAGGTTAAAAAATTCATATAACGTACCCTAAACAAATGTGAATTTGCATTTTCCCACTACTTCTGTTATCATTGATATTTAAAAATTTTTACACCTCATGCTGGAAAATCACATTATTAACTGTGCCCATAAACCTGGCCAGATCATAGGGCACCTCTCACTTTAGTGCACTCAAATTCCAGTAGAGAAGTTTATTGAAAATTGAGGTTTCTAAACCCATTTACAGAGTGCTATTATTAGTAGGTGTGAGATAGGGTCCAAGAATTTATCCTTTTAGTAAGCATCCAGATAATTTTCATGTGGGTGGTCCATTATCCAGACTCTGAGAGCTATTGCTTTAGGATTATTGTTAAAGTGTTTCTTTCTTCAGTTCAATTCAGTTGCTCAGTTGTGTCCGATACTTTGCAACCCCACGGACTGAACCATGCCAGGCTTCCCTGTCCATCACCAAATCCTGGAGCTTACTCAAGCTCATGTCCATCTAGTTGGTGATGCCATCCAACTATATCATGCTCTGTTGTCCCCTTTTCCTCCTGCTTTCAATCGTTCCCAGCATCAGGGTCTTTTCAAATGAGTCAGTGCTTCCAATCAGATCGCTAAAGTATTGGAGTTTCAGCTTCAGCATCAGTCCTTCCAATGAATATTCAGGACCGATTTCCTATAGGATGGACTGGTTGGATCTCCTTGCAGTCCAAGGGACTCTTAAGGGTCTTCTCCAATACCACAGTTCAAAAGCTTATATTCAGTGCTCAGCTTTCTTTATAGTCCAACTCTCACATCCATACATGACTACTGGAAAAAACATAGCTTTGACTAAACAGATTTTGTTGGCAAAGTAATGTCTCTGATTTTTAATATGCTGTCTAGGTTGTCAGAGCTTTTCTTCTAAGGAGCAAGCATCTTTTAATTTCATGGCTGCAGTCACCATCTGCAGTGATTTTGGAACTCAGAGAAATAAAGTATCTCACTGTTTCCATTATTTTCCATGTATTTGCCATGAGTGATGGAACTAGATGTCGCGATCTTAGTTTTCTGAATGTTGACCTTTAAGCCAACGTTTTCACTCTCCTCTTTCACTTTCATCAAGAGGCTCTTTAGTTTTTCTTCACTTTCTGTCATAAGGGTGCTGTTATCTGCATATCTAGGGTTATTGATATTTCTCCCAGCAATCTTGATTCCTGCTTGTGCTTCTTCCAGCCCTGTATTTCTCATGCATATATGCATATGATGTACTCTGCGTATAGGTCAAATAAGCAGGGTGACAATATACAGCCTTGACATACTCCTTTCCCAATTTGGAACCAATCTGTTGTTCCATGTCCAGTTCTAACTGTTGCTTCTTGACCTGCGTACAGATTTCTCAAGAGACGGGTCAGTTGGTCTGGTATTCCCATCTCTTTCAGAATTTTCCATAGTTTGTTGTGATCCACACAGTCAATGGCTTTGGTAGTCAGTAAAGTAGAGATGTTTTTCTGGAACTCTCATGCTGATTTGATGATCCAACAGATGTTGGCAATTTGATCTCTGGTTTCCTCTGCTTTTTCTAAATTCAGCTTGAACATCTGGAAGTTCATGGTTCATGTATTGTTGATGCCTGGCTTGGAGAATTTTGAATATTACTTTACTAGCATATGCTTCTGCTGCTAAGTCGCTTCAGTCATGTCTGTGTGACCCCATAGACGGCAGTCCACCAGTGTCCTCCATTCATGGGATTTTCCAGGCAAGAGTACTGGAGTGGGTTGCCATTGCCTTCTCCATCACTAGCGTGTGAAATTAGTGCAATTATGCAGTAGTTTGAACATCCTTTGGCATTGCCTTTCTTTGGGATTGGAAGGAAAACTGACCTTTTCCAGTCCTGCGGCCACTGCTGAGTTTTCTAAATTTGCTGGCATGTTGAGTGCAGCATTTTCACTGCATTATCTTTTAGAATTTGAAATAGCGCAACTGGAATTCTATCACCTCCACTAGCTTTGTTTGTAGTAATGCTTCCTAAGGCCCACTTGACTTCACATTCCAAGATGTCTGGTTCTAGGTGAGTGATCACACCATTGTGATTATCTGGTTCATTTTTAGGATGGCATGTAAGTTAAATAAGTACTATACTCTTTACAACTTCAGACTTGACTTCTCTCTTAGAATGTAGCAGAATCGCCCAGGCGTTACAATCCTCAAGCATTTATTTTCATTTTTAAGTTATATTTATTTGTTTTGACGGTGCTGTGTCTGCATTGCCTTGCGGGCTTTTCTTTAGCGGCGGCAAGTGGTTGCAGGGGTCTGCTCTGTAGGGGCAGTGCACATGTTTCTCCTTGTGGTAGCTTCTTTGGCTGCGGAGCAGGTTCTAGGGCATGTGGGCTCAGTTGGTCTGACTCCTAGACTCTCTAGTTGCAGCTCCCAGGCTCTAGAGCACAGGCTTAGTGGTTGTGGTCATGGGCTTAGCTGCTCCATGGCAAGTGGGTTCTTCCTGGATCAGGGATTGAACCCATGTCTCCTGTATTGACAGGTGGATTCTTTACCACTGAGCCAACAGGGAAGTTGGATCATCATTCACTGAGGGCCAGACATCATGCCAAGTGTTCTGCATGTATTAAGGCCTTTAACCCTCACAGTCTGGTATTGTCACCTTACCAAGGGGACATGGAGACAAGTCCAATTCTGTTCACTCACTGGCTGTGAATCTCCGAGAAAATAGTGATTCCGAGCTCCCTACATCAGTGCTCTCATCTGAAAAATAGGAGCAATACAGAACCAGTGGGAGGATTAATGAGAAAGCACTTGGAGTAGAGTGAGTTTCACCTGGGAACAAACATACATTTCCCCCAAGGAACTGCAAATACAGTCAGGGCAAAATGTAATGCAGTGGTGTTCCTTTCTGCTGGATAAAGATCTCCGTCTCTACCTCTGTTCTGTACATTGCCGCTGTTGCTCTAAGTCATTTCAGGTGTGTCCGGCTCTTTGCCACCCTGTGGATTGTAGCCCACCAGGCTCTTCTGTCCGTGGGATTCTCCAGGTGAGAATACTGGAGTAGGTTGTCATTTCCTCCTCCATGGTATCATCCTGATCCAGGGATCGAACCCACGTCTCTATGTATCCTGCATTGGCAGGCGGGTTCTTTACCACTGGTGCTACCTGGAAAGCCCGTTCTGTACAATACTGGTGAGAAACCAAGAAGAGATGAAATCAAACAGCCATGACCATGAATGACTGTTTTCTTTTACTTGATTTTTTTCTTCATAATTCAAAACAAGATCTATAACAGCACAATAATGTTTGGAAAGGAATTATAACTAATTCCTGGGATTAGTGTTCCAAGGAGAAAAATGAAGCTTTGCTACATATTTATCTTTTAAATAAATGAAATATTTTTTTATATTTTGTGTATTTTCCTTTTCCTTTTTTGGAATTTTGAGGTTGTTAAAAGCTGTCTCATATTAATAAGTCTCATGGTGATAGTGGAAATACACAAACTTCGATTGTGGGGCTTAAGGAATCTAATAAAAGAAGTCGACAGGAAAGCAGTGATGAGAGTTAAGACAACCATGATGGGAAGAGAAGAAGTAATCTGGTTTGAAGCACCAGTTAAGTTTAATGTTTTGAATAAATGGACAATCTCAAAAAGATTAGCTTGACTTGAAGTGCTCATTTAAATGTTTATACTCTGTGGTCTAAAACCTTGACAAATGAAACAGTAACCCCGACTCACATTTGCAAGTGTAACGCTTATATTGATTTTTTTTCTCCCATAAACTACCTGCTGTTGAATGCCATAATGTGCCTCTTGATTACAACTTATTCCTTTATGGACTTCTGCTCCCTTTAAATTTAGCCGCCTGTCTTCTTTGAGTGAAGAATGGTGTCAGCATTTCTTTTCCTAGTTCCACATCAGTCCACAGATCATGCATTTATTATCCATCTGTGTTTGTCTCTCTGTCTGTATTTTAAAATGACAATTTATTTTTGAACTACTTGTAGCAATATTTAACCAGTGAACCTTTTAATTACTTACACCACTGACAAGCAGAGTACATTTAGAGTTGGGGGTGGAAGAAAATTCCTGGTGCATGAAAACCGAATTGAAATAGAAAATGACTGCTCCTTTCGCATTAGATATCCTGACAAATTTATAGTGCAGTAAGAAAATCCAAGGATAATGTCGACAGCAATTGAGGGCACATTGTCTATTGTGAATAATATGAGAATGTAATTGACACATTCAGTTTGAACCAGGAGTAAGTACAGACAAGAATAAACAACAAAGCAAGAATCCTTCACCTCTTCCAATTGAGAATTTCAATCACGTGGGCCTTTTCCTAGTGGGTCATTCTGAAGAACTGTGGTGCTATCACAGGTTTCTAGGTTTGTGGAATGAATGTTCGGCAAATATCAGTCATCTAGCTCTAATTAATTAAGTGAAAGGTGGTTATTTAGCATATTTCATCCATCCTTGAAACACTACTTCATCTTTATTCTGTGAACAAGCAATAGTCCTCAAAAATAATGAGTTTAATTTCTGGTTTCAGATAGCATTTATTTAACACCTAATGCATGCATCATACTATTCTTATAATTTTTTGCATAAATTATCCCATTAATTTGAAAAAAATCTTCCAGTGTTCCCTTAGCTAAGTGATAAAATTGTCACAGCATGCCTGAGAGAGTTGGATTGTCAAAATATTCAGAGGCTAAACAAATACCCCACTAGCTAAGTACCAGGACTAATATTTGATCAGACAGTCTTTGTTCGAATATGGTGGTGGAGGCTGATTTGGGAATTACAGATTTTGAATTACTTTTCTACCACTTTGACTTAATTTATTTTTAATAACTACTTTTATGGTTTTAGAATTAATATTGTTTCACATATAAATAATATATAAAATATATAAGAAACAATTACCTATAATAATTACCTATAAATTTATTGCCTAACAACCTCTAGTTATACTTTTCTATATTTCATTCCATTTTTCTTTTATATACATATAAATGGTAGATTATATAACTAGAATTTGGTAGAGCTCAGTTATAAAACTGGACTTCCAGGTGGTACAGTGGTAAAGAATCTGCCTGCCAATGCTGAAGATGCAAGAGATACAGGTTTGATCCCTGGGTTGAGAAGATGCCCTGGAGAAGGAAATGGCAACCCACTCCAATATTCTTGTTTGGAAATCCCATGGACAGAGGAGCCTGGTGGACTACAGTCCATAGGGTCACAAAGAATCAGACATTACTGAGCGTGCGCACACACACACACACACACACACACACACAGTTATAACTAATTTATATTGAACATTTCATATTAAATGTGTTCTTTTGACTAGTTTTTTTCTTTGCTCCAGATGAAATCTCAGGCAGTTCTCCCACTTTTCTGTTAACCCCAAAATAAATGCAAGCCTAGTATGATATCCTAACTCTAACTTCAGAGGGCCTGTCACTTTGAGATTGGGTCTCAGGCTGAAGGTATTATGGGTAATTGGCACCTGGATGGTAGAGTGCTAGTCTGGTGGGGACATGGGTAATCTAATGCCGTATGTAGGTGATGCATATAGTTGCTGCTTCTTTCTCTCTTGGGATACAGTTTCTCCAGAACACCCTTTGCATACCCAGCTGCAGTGTCTGACACTGGCAACATCTTGCCAACGGCTTACCCGTCCCCCATTGTACAGCCTCTGGGCCTCAGCTTCCATCTCTTCCACTGAGATCTCCTCTCTTTCTCATGGCTCCTTTGCGCAGGAGTCCTGCTCCACCACTTGTGAAAGGACAGCTCCCGCCCAGCTCAGCTGGGTTTTTTCCCCTTTGTTGGCTAAGCCAATATGTCACAGGAATTCATGCCAGCCTCTGGGTGCAGGTCCATCTCGTTTCACTTGGATAAAGAGAAGCACGTTATATGCTCAGACTAGCAGGATGCAAAGAACACTGACCCCTCTCACCAAATACTGCTATTTTTACCCTCCGGGGAGATATTGGACTGATGTGGAACAGTTTTATGATCTGTAGTCATGCCCTGTACAATATTAGGGACAGAAATTTAGGATGTGCTGGGTACTTGACATATATTTATTTTGGCTTCAGCTGATCTTGAGAGAGAAAGAACCTTAGTTTAAGTGTTACATGTGGTCTGGAATACATACAAATAAGTTCTTGCTTTTTTCATTTAACAGTGCATTAGGAGTATTTTTGTATATATATTGGAAGAGGCTAGTATAATATCTGAAGACTGTTTCATAATGCATTATAAGAAAATACTATGTTTTGAAACTATTCCCATATTGTTATTTTCATTTTTATCAAAATTAAATATATCTTTAACAATCATTTTGGAATGTAATTTAAAACATTTATAATGAATTATTTGAAACAGAATCATTGGATCAAGGGACAGGAACATTAAGATTTGATATGCTTTTTACAATTTTCAGAACTACTAAAATTAATTTACATTTTTGTCCACTAAGTTTGATAATGCTCAAATCTCTATCGCTTACAAACAGTGGGTGTTATTTCTATGTGTTAATTGAATGAACAGTTTACTAAATTCTATTGCAAATTTTTGTTTAAAGTTTTATTCTTATATGTATTTCCTAAATGGAACTATCCTTACAAAATGATCACCTTTTTCCCCTTAAATACACATATGCTAATTCCCTCCTTGTTTCTCTTATTCACATGGACAAAATTCAAGTAACAGTGGTAAGTGATTATGGAGAATACAAGTGAGACAGGATGGATTTGAATGCCTACTGATGATACACTGGCAGCTGGCATCTGCAGCTTATAACAGAGTAGACCAGAGTGATTGAAACAGAGAGATTCAAAACATCGCCATGTCATGAGGTCAGTTTCCTTGTCTTAGAGCTTGTTGAGATGTGTGAGCCAGCAAAATCAGAATTACCCACCACACACAATCCTGACTCCTAGTCAATAAAAATATGACAAAGGAAGTATTTGAGTTTTAGGAACAGCATAGTGGCCACGAGGGGAGGCTGTTTTCTCCCTTCAGCTCATGTTGGGCTTGAGGTTTTGTTTTTATTTTTATTTTTTTAAGGAAAGATTTACAGTGTCTGAACTTTCCACTCTTCCTCTTGGTTGGAAAACAGGTGGACCTCTCCTTTGAATGTTGTACTGTTATTAAACACCTGGACTTCCTAAGAGGCACTAGTGGTAAAGAATCTGCCTGTAATGCAGACCTGGGTTTGATCCCTCAGTTGAGACCATCCCCTGGAGTAGGACATGGCAACAACCTCCAGTATTCTTGCCTGGAAAATTCCACGGACAGAGGCACCTACAGCTCATGGGGCCTCAAAGAGTTGGACGCAACTCACCGACTGAGTACAAGATACTGTCATTAAACTGGTCAAGTGCACAGTGTTAGGCAAAGGTAGAGAAAGGAGGAGACAGAGGCTTGCTCTTGGCAGCCTGCATACCCTCTGTGCATTCTGTGGGTGTGCTCAGCTGTGTCCGGCTCTTTGCGACTCCATAGGCTGTAGCCCGCCGGGCTCCTCTGTCCACGGGGTTCTCCAGGCAAGAACACTGCAGTGGGTTGCCATTCCCTCCTCCAGGGGATCTGACTGACCCAGGGATTGAAGGGGGGTCTCCTGTATTGCAGGTGGATTCTTTACCATCTGAGCCACCAGGGAAGTGGAAACCACAAAAGGCTAATGGAGCTTGAGGCACCCCACTGATATAGCAGTTATGATGGATCACTCACGTGGAGAGAGGAAATGCTGACTCCCAGAGTGGATACCCTGTGTCAAGAGCTAGGTCCCCATAGCATCCTCTGAAATAATCTGCAAATCTGGTAAATAAAAGAATTGTGCCGTGCTAGCAGAGCAGTAATGGTCCCACCAGCATTCTCACCCTCTTCAGCAGTGATCCCAGGGAGACCTACCCTTGTTCCTTTATTCTCTTCCCCATGTGAACACTGGAGTGAATCATACATGCTAGAAAACACTACTCTCCCCAAACACTTACACACAAAAGACACTTTTAATTAAATGTGTGGGTGAGTGGGAAGAAGTTTGTTTTTATTTTGATGGTGTTGGGTCTTTGTTGCTGTGAGGGTTATTTTCTAGTTGCAGTGTGTGGGCTTCTCATTGCGGTGGCTTCTCTTGTTGTGGAGTACAAGCTTTTGGTGAGTGGACTTCAACAGTTTCAGCACGTGGGCTCAGTAGTTGTGGCAGGCGGACTTAATTTCTCTGCAGCATGCGAGGTCTAGACTTTATTTTCTAATGGTTCCGTGACTTTTTATTTGGATAAACCGAACAGCTTTTCATTTTCTGATCATTCTTACATTGTACCATTCTGTTCACATTGGATGAATGAAATATCTATTTGATCTTATTCTAAGGAGAACATTTCAAGTGTTGTGATGCCCTCACAGACTCAGAATGACATTTTCCTCATCTATTTTTGTGTTTTTCATTTTGATTACTTTAGCTTTTGAGTTTGTTTTTTGTTTTCTCTTATATTTCACCAACTCTGTGTTAAAATGTGAAATATATTAGTTGTCTGTGTTTTGCTTTATTATTAGGGAGAAGGCAAAATGCTGGGAAATCCTACGTTTCTTGAAGGGTCCAAGTTTTTATTTTGGGACTACACAGCAGTTGTCTGTTAACACATTTTCCCTTATGTTCAGTGTCTTGCAACTAAACACATTTCTTCTCTATATATGAAGTACTATTTTCTCCTCATATTTAAGGATTAGTTTTATAGCCCTGTGGTAGTATTATTTTATATCTAGGCCTGGTGTTGGCTAAGGGTAGGGTGTTCCATTTCCTTTCAGTCCACATTCCTGTTGATTAGGTAGTAATAGTTTTCTCAGAATTCAGATGGGGGAAGGGGGATGTGAATATTTCCCATTCAAGATTCTGGTATTGTGCAGTATTTGTGGGTAATTTGGAAAGCAGTTCTTTCAGGTTGCAGAAGCATTTCCTCCAGATCATGCTATCTAGTGTTCCGACATGAGGAACACAGATTATTCCTGGACTAAACATTCCCATAGTTCATTTTCGACTGATGGCATCCTCATATTCAGGATATAACTTCCACTGTCTTTCACCTTCCACTCTTGGATACGTTTTACTTACCAGTTCATATAAAATGTTTACTGAATTTTACAGCAATTATCATAAGCTTATGGCACAGAATAAGTCAAAATACATGAAGCACAGAAACATGCTTATTAAATAAATTATGTAGTTCAGCATCTCTGGAAGTTTGTGAGAAATTGAGTATCCTGTTTTTTCAATCATCATTCAAAAGTCATTAACTATTGATAGGTAATCAATAGATTTTCATTAGAAAACCATTTTGTATTTTCAGTAGAAAATCATTAGCTATTGATAGGCAATCAATAGATTTTCAGTAGAAAATAATTTTGTATGTTCAGTAGAAAATCATTAACTATTGATACGTCATCAATAGATTTTCAATAGAAAACCACTTTATTTTCAATAGAAAACCATCAACTACTGATAGGTAACTTATGATAGATCACTTCTCTTATAACAGTTATGTCACTAAAGTATTACTCTGTATGTTTTAGATTCCCTATCTCAAAAGAAATTTTCTTTCAAAAACAGATTGATAATCTGATGCACTGATATGCTTAGAAAATATATTCAAAAAATCAAACAGTAAGAGTTTTTGTCTTGGGACAATATATAGATAATACAAGCTTTTCTGCATGTATATTTTGTAGAATACAGGATTGACCAAATACTTAACACTGTGTCATGTAAATGTGTGAACCTAGAGATAGGAAACCATTAAAGGCCACCTTGGTGAAATCTTCAGAGAATGTCTGGGAACCGCTACACAACTACAGTGGTGGAAATCCTCCCATCTACCCTCTCATCCATTGCCTTGAGGCCACTAAAATATTATCAGCTCTTCACTTAGGGAGGTATATATGAGAGTTCAAAGGTCATCTCCAAGGCAATCAATAATTTATATTGTTGTTGTTGTTCAGTCTCTAAGTCTTGTCTGACTCTTTGCAACCTTGTGGACTGCAGCACACCAGGCTTGCCTGTCCATCACCATCTCAAATTCATGTCCATTGAGTCGGTGATACCATCCAACCATCTCATCCTCTGTCATCCCCTTCTCCTCCTGCCTTCAGTCTTTCCCAGCATCAGAGTATTTTCCAGTGAGTCAGCTCTTCGCATCAGGTGGCCAAAGTATTGGGGCTTCAGTTTCAGCATCAGTCCTTCCAGTGAGTATTCAGGATTGATTTCCTTTAGGATTGACTGGTTTGATCTCCTTGTAGTCCAAGGGATTCTCAAGAATCTTCTACAACACTGCAGTTCAGAAGCCTCAATTCTTGAGTGCTCAGCCTTCTTCATGGCTTTATATTCTATATGCAGATAATATCATATGGACACATGCACACATACAAATACATAAACACTTCTAGAACATTTATTTTTCATATAAGCATGAATATATATGAATATACATGTATGCATATTTAGTATATAATTGGAATTTTTGATCAGTATATATATAGAAAAATGGGCACATTTTTCAAGCCACTTGGTGGGAACATGGATCCATATTATATTTTGAGTAAAGCTACTGTACTTCTTACACAGTAGAAATGTTATTTTCAACTTTATTTTTTTTCTTATAAAAATGATCTTTGGTAGTTTGTTATGAACTATTAATATTGTAATTGGCATTTTTCCTTCATAGGAAGTACACTATGGGGTATTCACTTAGCCTGTGCCTCTTTTGTAAAAAATACTTCCAGTCCAGCATCTCTACTAAAGAGGTGGGGACTAGCCAGAGAGGAATGTACTATTTTAGCTTACCTCCCTGTCTTCACCTGCCTGGGCCTGTAATGAATTCTTGTCTTGAGGTAAACTAATATATGTGGTAGGCCATTCAGATTTTCTCTCTGGAGATTTTGAGCTAAAGGACTCAGAAAAAGTCATCAGACAGTGGTGAGTGTGAGACTCACAGAGAGTTGACACTGAACAATTCAAAGCTACATGCTAATAAAAATTATAGTGCAGAAGGAAAGTGAAAGTGTTAGTCACTCAGTGGTGCCCTTCTCTTTAAGACCCCATGGACTATAGGCCGCCAGGCTCCTTTCTCAATGGAATCCTCCAGGCAAGGATATTGGAGTGGGTAGCCATTCCTTTCTCCAGGGAATCTTTCCAGCCCAGGGATCAAGCTCAGGTCTCCTACATTGCAGGTGGATTCTTTAGCATCGGAGCTACCAGGGAAGCCCAAAGTAGAAGGGGAAACCATTATAAAACAGGACATGTCTCTGAGCAGAAGAAAGACAGGAGTGACAAGGGCTAGTAGTTACGTGGTTCTGGGTAGGGTGATGAGATTTCACCTTGCCCTCGGAGCTCCCCAGTCCCCTTTCTCTTGAGACAGGTTGACTGCTCTGTTCTTCTTTGTTTCTAAATGTTCCTGTTCAGAGNGTGAGTCAGCTCTTCGCATCAGGTGGCCAAAGTATTGGGGCTTCAGTTTCAGCATCAGTCCTTCCAGTGAGTATTCAGGATTGATTTCCTTTAGGATTGACTGGTTTGATCTCCTTGTAGTCCAAGGGATTCTCAAGAATCTTCTACAACACTGCAGTTCAGAAGCCTCAATTCTTGAGTGCTCAGCCTTCTTCATGGCTTTATATTCTATATGCAGATAATATCATATGGACACATGCACACATACAAATACATAAACACTTCTAGAACATTTATTTTTCATATAAGCATGAATATATATGAATATACATGTATGCATATTTAGTATATAATTGGAATTTTTGATCAGTATATATATAGAAAAATGGGCACATTTTTCAAGCCACTTGGTGGGAACATGGATCCATATTATATTTTGAGTAAAGCTACTGTACTTCTTACACAGTAGAAATGTTATTTTCAACTTTATTTTTTTTCTTATAAAAATGATCTTTGGTAGTTTGTTATGAACTATTAATATTGTAATTGGCATTTTTCCTTCATAGGAAGTACACTATGGGGTATTCACTTAGCCTGTGCCTCTTTTGTAAAAAATACTTCCAGTCCAGCATCTCTACTAAAGAGGTGGGGACTAGCCAGAGAGGAATGTACTATTTTAGCTTACCTCCCTGTCTTCACCTGCCTGGGCCTGTAATGAATTCTTGTCTTGAGGTAAACTAATATATGTGGTAGGCCATTCAGATTTTCTCTCTGGAGATTTTGAGCTAAAGGACTCAGAAAAAGTCATCAGACAGTGGTGAGTGTGAGACTCACAGAGAGTTGACACTGAACAATTCAAAGCTACATGCTAATAAAAATTATAGTGCAGAAGGAAAGTGAAAGTGTTAGTCACTCAGTGGTGCCCTTCTCTTTAAGACCCCATGGACTATAGGCCGCCAGGCTCCTTTCTCAATGGAATCCTCCAGGCAAGGATATTGGAGTGGGTAGCCATTCCTTTCTCCAGGGAATCTTTCCAGCCCAGGGATCAAGCTCAGGTCTCCTACATTGCAGGTGGATTCTTTAGCATCGGAGCTACCAGGGAAGCCCAAAGTAGAAGGGGAAACCATTATAAAACAGGACATGTCTCTGAGCAGAAGAAAGACAGGAGTGACAAGGGCTAGTAGTTACGTGGTTCTGGGTAGGGTGATGAGATTTCACCTTGCCCTCGGAGCTCCCCAGTCCCCTTTCTCTTGAGACAGGTTGACTGCTCTGTTCTTCTTTGTTTCTAAATGTTCCTGTTCAGAGTTTCTATCTTGTTTAGGGCTAGGATTTCTCTCATTACATATATTTTCCCAAATTTCCTCCTTTTCTAACTGTGCAATTTGTTCATGTTAATATATTTTAAAGTGTTAAGTAAAACAAACCAATTAGAAGGTAAACGAGGAAGTATGAAAAGTACACACTTGGAAAAACAAAATGTATTTCTGTGTAGAATGTGTTTGATTGTGTAGCAAAAACTTGCTATTTTTTGTTAATATGTATATTGTTTTATATATATATATATAGTTAATTAATATACTACCATGGAGTTTTACTATTTGTGGGATAATTTTGGCAGATATTATAAAAATTTCTGGCTTATTAGATACATAATTTAATGAAATTTAGTATTTAAAAGTTTTGAAACTTTGAATAGATTTTTTTATGCACAAGTTCTTTAGCAAAGATTGATGCTATCATTGTTCTTGCTCGGCTGCTAAGTCGTGTCTCACTCTTTGTGACCCTAGGGACTGTAGCATGCCAGGCTCTTCTGTCCTTCAGTACCTCACTAGAGCAAGCATAAAAATTCCTACATATAAAAAATAATTGTAGTGAGCTGACACAATTCATCTCAATGTTATTGGACTCTAAATGACACTTTCATAGTTTGAGGCCAAGGTCAGTTTATTTAATATAATTATTCATTGACTTTGAACATACCTGATG
Source organism: Neotragus moschatus (assembly GCA_006410615.1). Taxonomy (NCBI): domain Eukaryota; kingdom Metazoa; phylum Chordata; class Mammalia; order Artiodactyla; family Bovidae; genus Neotragus; species Neotragus moschatus. Next base: position 131,834 of record SJYA01003130.1, read on the forward strand.
GAAAATTCTAATTTAATTTGTCTCATGAACTGAGTTTAATACTATTATTTGCTACATTAAGGGACAACTAACACCAAATAGCCAAATAGCTTCAATAGCCAAATCTTATACCAGGCCTTTTCTCAATGTAGTTTTATTTACGGACATGATTTTATTTCTAATAGTTCCTTTTTCTTTAAAAAGACTCTGAATGTTCTTTTATTATAATAGTCCTGAAGTAATAGAAACTTGAATGTTGTTAGATCATGCAGTAAAAAACACAGTTTCAACAATCTTTCTGAGAAAATATAAACTGCATTCAGTTTATGATTGAAGGCAATTTGTGGGATAATACACATGGAGGAGACACCATGTAAAAACCTTCTTGCTGTTAATATTAGTGTATCTTAGCTCTGCCTGCTGCTCCAGCTGTGTTTGCAGCTGTTCATGCCAAATCTGAGAGCCCAGAAACCATCACAAATGAACATCACTTGTCAGAAAGGAAAATGGTGATACCAGTGAGGTCTGAAAGAGAAGAATAAAGAAGTCAAAGAGAACTGGTAGAATCAGGACGTATAAGTGTGAAAACTGGGGATCACTTAAAATGCTCATTTGGAAATATGAAAACATGGTCACATTCCCCATTGCTATTATTTTAAAGAAAAATGTTGAGAAACACAGTTCTTTTTCCTCACTATTAAAATTAATTGACAAATGCCACAGCTGATTTCAGAAACAGTTAACACACAGGGAAATGAAAAGTAAATCCTTTACATTTCTTTATCCCATGGTTTTTAGTGACACAAATAAAAGGATCCCATAAATTAATCTTTTCCTTGCAATTTTTCACAGTTAGGTCCTCTCAGAAGTCAAACTAACTGCAATGAGAAAATGAGCTTTAATATCAAAATTTTCTGGCGATGCTACTATGTTAGTACTTATATTGTCCTAAAAAATGAATATTTCAGGTGTTTAAATAGTTAATAGTAGGAAACAATGTCATTTGTGCTGGGATCACTGTAACAACATATGAATAATTAATTTAAATTTTCCAATAAATGTTCAACTATGGCTCACTTGTGTTTTATGAGGCACAGTGACATTTTTAAGAATATTCAGGCCTGAAATAGTAAAACCCATGACAGAAGTAAATATTGTGATTACTGTTGCACATAAACATAATATTAGGTTTTTCAGGATTTTGTGGTCCTGTAGTTAATATCTATTGATACAAAGGATTACAAATATGGATTGTCAGAAGGCAATAGATAGGCTTATTTCTCTTATTAAGCATTGAATTTATAAACATGAAAATGTTAAAGCAATCTTTACCAGCAGCATGAAGAGTAAATATATATGTTTACATAATAGGATTTATTTAGTCTCCAAACTGGGACTTGGAGTAGGCTAATTAAAATATAATAGCTAAACTTCTCAATAACTTTTCTTTTTCTCTCAGATGACTTATTTATTTTACTTTTTCAGTGTGGAAATCTCATTTTAACATGATATACTTTAGGAATATCAAATGTATTCCTGTGATCATAAATTCAAAGAGACTGGTAGAGTATAAAAATTACTCTGTTATTGTAACTACATTTTAGGATGTTGCAGGCTTAAGAACACATGATGGATTTGCTGTCTGTGCTCTGATATAATGGTATTTAGGGTGTACAGGCTTTACTGTTCTATTAAAGGCAGTAATTGGTGCCCTGTCACTTTAACTCATCCCCTGCAGCATATTGGACTTCCGTAGTAGCTCACATGGTAAAGAATCCTGCAATGCAGGAGACCCCATTTGATACCTGGTTTGGGAACACCCCTGCAGAAGGAAATGGCAACCCACTCAAGTGTTCTTACCTGCATCAAATTAGAATCATCTTACTTAGTGTTTATCTTATTACAATACCTTTCCTACATTTATTAAGAAAATTGAAAATTAGGTTGTGATTGTGTTCACCCTTCGTTGAAATCAAAGGTCTTCCTGAAAAAGCTTTATGTTTGTGCTAACAATTTGTCCCTTTTCCAAAGATTATATGCTGGTTAGATTGCAAAGGGAAGGATAGACAGAAGTTATATTGAAAATATTTTGACAACTATCAGATAGATGTGATCATCTTTTAAACTCTAGGACTAGGAACAATAAAATACCTTTTCCAGTATTGAATAAATTTATTTTGGATAAATTATTTTTTCTGCATTAAGGAATGAGTTTAATCATATAAGAAACAATTGATTATGAGCTAATATATAAGGAAATTAAGAAAAAAATGGGTCGAATTAAAGAAAACTATGTAACGTTTTTACGTTAAAAATGACACGTTTGCTCAGAAAAAAAAGATGAGGGAGTAGATTGAAACTTACTCTTCAAAATAGTAGGCATTAGATTCTTGAGATTAAAAAGAGAAGAAAAATATTAAGTGTTGAATTTAAAATTCTGAACAGCATAGTCTCTTTCTTTTTTTTTTTTTAAACTACAGATCATTTGTAATGAAGATTCCCTAAAACAATCTTACCAAATCATTAAAAATCCCTTTTATTGTTTCTTAAAACACACAAAGAAGAGAATGAATAAAATCAATGTTTCTTACTACTGAAGGGTGACAATGCTATGCAACACAGAACATGTATTTTTCTTACAAGTTTATGTTTTCTATTTTTTGTAAGCAGACTTCAGTCACTGGGATAATAAAGGCTTCCAGTCTTGCTAGAATTGTAAGATGATTTGTCTTCATGAAAATTTCTTGTTTTGTCTTTTTTTACATTTTTAAATGAAAAAATCTCTGGTAGTGGTTAAATCTCACACCAGTCAAAAAGGAGAGAACACAATAAAAGTTTCATGTGTTCATTAAAGTTTTACAGGCACTGCAATGCCTGGAAAAATAGTTGTTGCTATAATCCCCTGCAGTAGTTCTGGTTGGGCGATATCTTATTCATTCCTGGATGAAGGATTGCGGAGGAGGATTGAAAAAGTACAAAGAAGATTCCACAGCCAACAACTGATAGGCTATTTGGACTGTATTCAAGGTTCTCATAGCTTCCTGTGCTGCCATGTGTAACCTGACAAACACTATCTGGGAGCAAATAGGGTTGTGGGAACTTAAGCCACAGCTTAAAGATCATAGGGGTTATTCAGTGGAAACTCTGTAAGAGGATGCAGTATTTTGCTAATTTCAAGATCAAGGTTTAACATTTATAAAAAAACTATCCTTCCTAATTTAACTTTTAAAAATAATTTCTCTTGGGTTAAATTTATTTAATTCTTTGTGATTTGTGAATGTCCCTTGGTATATACTATATCTGGTAACTCCACCAAGATTTTCAGTTCAGTTCAGTTGCTCAGTGGTGTCCAACTCTTTGCGACCCCATGGACTGCACCTGTCCATCCCCGTCCATCACAACTACCAGAGCTTACACAAGCTCATGTCCTTTGAGTTAGTGATGCTTTTGGTGTCGCTTATTTTTAATAGTGTGTGTGCGTGAGCTCAGTCGTGTCTGACTCTTTGCAGTCCCATGGACTGTAGCCCACCAGGCTCCTCTGTCCATGGAATTTTCCCAGCGAGGATACTGGAGTATGTTGCCATTTCCTTCTCCACGTAATAGCATAGACATAAGCATAAATTATATAGAAAAAAGTTTGTATTTAACTAATTTTAAAGGCTTACCACTGAATACATATGTTTGAATGGCAGTAATAAATCGTTAAGGAAAGAAAGGAATGAATGACTAGTGAAATCACATGTTACTGTAGAAAGCTGAGAAATGTTCAGGTAACTCAATAATGCTACTATTAATAAGAAATTAATCAAGAAATTTTTAGAAAACATTTGCTACTTAAGACTAATGAAAGATCAGCAGTAAATATAATACCTAAACAATATAAGAAGTTAATAATGTGACCAGATGCTAAATATTTTGCATTCTCTTTCACAACTACATAGAGTCTGCCTTAGACTACTTAACTCTTGCCTGGAAACTCCCATGGACGGAGGAGCCTGATGGGCTGCAGTCCATGGGATTGCTGGGGGTCGGGCACGGCTGAGCGACTTTCACCTTCACTTCTCACTCTCATGCATTGGAGAAGGAAATGGCAACCCACTCCAGTGTTCCTGCCTGGAGAATCCCAGGGATGGAGGAGCCTGATAGGCTTCCGTCTACGGGGTTGCACAGAGTTGGACACTGAAGCGACTTGGTGGTAGTAGTAGTAGTAGTTAGACTACTTAATTGTTTTGGAATATTCTTTTCTTACTTTCAGCTTTTAGGGAGAAGTGGTAAATGGGATGGTATATTGCATAGCTGCTTACTAGGTCTGCTAATGTCTTAACTGGCTCTCTTAAATTTCTCAGGTCTCATTTATTTCTCCAGTCTTGTGGAGTAACGAACTCCTGCAGAATTATCAACTCTTCCCATGAAGTTTCTTTTGAATGACTTTGAACTCTTTCTCATGCTAAAGGTTCCCTCCGCCCCCCCACACACCCCCTCCTACCAGGCTCTGTTATTACTCAGGCTTGTGAAGTCTCCATGCAGGTGGCAAAAACAGTGTTGAAGGCCTTGGCAATTCCTGGTTCCTTTAGATCTTTCAGGCATCAGTTCATGTCCTCAGATAGTTTCTCTAACTACTCTGTGATCATGCCTTTTTATCCATTGTCTTTATGGAACATAACTTCTTATTTCAAAGCAAGAATTCTTTCAGACTATCCGGATGTAGAAAATAAGTTGAGAAATAGATTTTCCCACTGTTCCATTCCTCTTGTCACAGGGAAGTGGTTAACAGTTAGGCATTATTTTTATCCATACATCATTGGATTTTTTCCATTCAAAACCATTTATTGAGCATCTATATTCCAAGTACTGTATTCATTTCTTGGGCTATAAAATCTAGTAATACATAGTCTATACTGTCCAGAGGATTACAATGTAATATTAAGGATAAATATGAAAAAATGCAATAAATCTAGTAGATAAAAAAATGAAGCAAGCCTAATATTCACAGGCCTCAAGACAAGAATGTGTCTTTATATGTGTACATATTTGATTTTTTGAACTTAATGTAGTCTCTATTTTGAGTATCCCTTTTCATCTAATGACAGAAACCACAGTCTCCATCAGTTTCCACACTTTTAGTAATTTTAGATGTAATACTTTCTCAATTCCCGCTTAAATATCAGTGCTTGAATTTTCTCTTTATTACTATGATTGCTTCTGTAAGCCCTGAAGTCAAGGCCATCTCCTTTAATTGTGTGATACTTAACCACTGTCTGTTTAAAAATGGAGATGTCTGACCAGAGCAGCAAGGGGGGCCCACAGGCATACTGCTAGCAGGGAAGACCACACTCTGCAGAAATCAGACAATAGTTAATAGGGTTCCCCCACCACAAGGAGATTTGGCACTGTTTTGACAGTGGGGGATGGTAAAGACACTGGTTTATTTTCACAAGTTTGCTGAGTTTCCACAGAGACAAAACACAAGTCACCTACTGTACAATATCCTGATGCAGACTCCACTCCATCTTTCTCTCCTAGAGAGAGCAGGTGTGTGCGTGTCCTCCAAGCTCACACCCAGTCCTGTTTCACTGCCTTTGTTCTGATGTGGAAAATCCTGTAGATTTCTCAAGAAGAAAGTTATTGTTATTCAGTCAGTCAGTCTTGTTTGACTCTTTGCGACCCCATAAACAGCAGCACACCAGGCTTCCCTGTTCTTCTGCTAAGTCACTTCAGTCATGTCCGATTCTGTGCAACCCCATAGATGGCAGTCCACTAGGCTCCTCTGTCCCTGGGATTCTCCAGGCAAGAATACTGGAGTGGGTTACCATTTCCTTCTTCAATGCATCAAAGTGAAAAGTGAAAGTGAAGTCCCTCAGTCATGTCCAACTCTTAGTGTCCCCATGGACTGCAGCCCACCATGCTCCTCCGTCCACGGGATTTTCCAGGCAAGAGTACTGGAGTGGGGTGCCATTCCCTGTCCTTCAGTATCTCCCAAAGTTTGCTCAAACTCATGTTCATTGAGTCGGTGATGCCATCCAACAATTTCATCCTCTGTTGCCTCCTTCTCCTCATGTAATGAAGCCTGTTTCTTCTTCTATGCTCTTTCCAATTCCATATAGTGCAGCATTCACTGATATTGTAGTTTCCTGACTAATTATCAAAAATATTTTGAAAAACACACAGGTAACCAGCATAAAACAAATTTTAACTTTTAAAGTTATGCAGTTCCAAGTCTCATCAAAAAAATTACTTTGGATGTCTAGGAGAAAGATCACACATAATGAGACAGGGGAACTAAAGACATAAAGAATAATATTGGAATACATCATGTCATTGAACAAATAGGAGCTCCATCATGTCTGGGTCCCCCCCTGTTCTCCATGATTTCCATGTTATCTGTAATCTTGGGGTCTTCTTAAGGTCTTTGCATCTCTAGATAATGTCTTGTTTCTGGTCATCATCAGTGACTCTAGATGGCTTTTACTGGGCTATAACTAGTTCTATCTGGTTCTGATCCTATTTGCTTTTCAAATATCCGTAATCATCTTTATTGACTTCTACTGAATTTCCCATTTTCACTTTATCTCTGACATGTGGTATATAAAGTTTTCCACTATGGTGTCCCTGGTTACATTTATCAGATTTCTGCACAGTTTCTAACCTTTTTCTGTCAGTAAATTTTTGACACTCCTGTAGTGTAGATAGCTTCATGTACTTTCTTTTACTCTTTTTCAGCCACAGGAAACCCAGTGGACCTGCTTCATACTTAGGATCTGACTACCTACTTACCTCCTTTCATTTATTGCTCTCATAAAAATCAGCTGATAAAGAAATGAGTCACTCTCATTTTTTTCTGGAATCTCCACATTCAACTAGAAATGTTGAGTTAATGTTAATCTTACAATCTCTCCATTTCTTTTTATTTCCCAAAAAAATACCTTAGAAGATCACAGGTTATTATTCCTTCTTGAGAGAGTTAGAGCAATAACAAAATCTCCGGATCTCCTTTTCATTTCCCCAACTTGTCCATCTAAAGAGAGTTGGGAAATCTCTGTGAAGATGTGTGTGTTAAGTCACTTATGTACTAGCCCACCAGGCTACTCTGTCCATGGGATTCTCCAGACAAGAATACTGGAGGGGGTTGCCATGGCCTCCTCCAGGGGATCTTCCTGACCCAGGGATTGAACCCACTCTCTTAAGTCTCCTGCATTGGCAGGCTGGTTTTTTTTTTTTTTTACCACTAATGCCACCTGGGAAGCCCTTGTGGAGATGAAGGATAAGAATAATCTAGGCAAGAATATTGGGATTGGGACCCAGCACCTAAGCATGAGAGTTCATCCTTTGTTAAAGGATTAAAGAGAGATAGAGAACGTTGCTAAGGAGGTGGGAGAGTTGATGATGGGAAAATGTGAATGCTATTGATTAATTTTCTTTTCTAACTGAAATAATAATGACAAAGATTATCAGCCAAGGATGCAAAGAGGGAGCAGATATTTAGAAGTTTGAAGACAGAAGAAACTCAGAACTGAATGTCTTAGAAAGAGAGATGACCTGGGGACTATGGAAATGTGCTGTGATTACCATGACGTATTGAGGACTCACTTGAGGTTTATGTTTGTGAACTTAAATATAAGACTAATCCGCATGATCTTTTTCTTTTTTGTTTTGTTTCCAAAGCCGTGTTTGTTTCCTTCGGGTTATATAGAATTATGAACGGAGTAGATCGGGTGAGGTTTCTGCCAGACAAGTATATGTAAGGAAGAAAAGGTTAATACAGTTGAAGGTAGAGCAAAGAAGTAATTATAATTATGGATTATGGAATCTAAATTAAGTGCATGGTAGAAGTTGAAATTAAAAGACACTTACTCCTTGGAAGAAAAGTTATGACCAACCTAGATAGCATATTCAAAAGCAGAGACATTGCTTTGACGATTAAGGTCCATCTAGTCAAGGCTATGGTTTTTCCTGTGGTCATGTATGGATGTGAGAGTTGGACTGTGAAGAAGGCTGAGTGCCAAAGAATTGATGCTTTTGAACTGTGGTGTTGGAGAAGACTCTTGAGAGTCCCTTGGACTGCAAGGAGATCCAACCAGTCCATTCTGAAGATCAACCCTGGGATTTCTTTGGAAGGAATGATGCTAAAGCTGAAACTCCAGTAGTTGGATCACCTCATGCAAAGAGTTGACTCATTGGAAAAGACTTTGATGTTGGGAGGGATTGGGGGCAGGAGAAGAAGGGGACGACCAGGGATGAGATGGGTGGATGGCATCACTGACTCGATGGGTGTGAGTCTGAGTGAACTCCGGGAGTTGGTGCTGGACAGGGAGGCCTGGCGGCATGCTGCGATTCATGGGGTCGCAAAGAGTTGGACATGACTGAGCGACTGAACTGAACTGAGAAGTTTAAAAGATCATGAAGTAAAAATTTTGGAAATCTAAAGGAGGGACTGGATATTAGATTTTTTTGGGGGGGAGATTGAATATCCAAGAGATAATTATATCTCCAGAATAGAGTTGGTATAAAGTTACAGAGGAAGTTATGACAAGATTCAGTGTTANGCATGCTGCGATTCATGGGGTCGCAAAGAGTTGGACATGACTGAGCGACTGAACTGAACTGAGAAGTTTAAAAGATCATGAAGTAAAAATTTTGGAAATCTAAAGGAGGGACTGGATATTAGATTTTTTTGGGGGGGAGATTGAATATCCAAGAGATAATTATATCTCCAGAATAGAGTTGGTATAAAGTTACAGAGGAAGTTATGACAAGATTCAGTGTTACTATGGATTTTATAAATATGGTGGAGATATAGGGAAATGGACATCGAAGACATTTATGGACTTCTGGAATATATGGACATTTTTGTGCTTCTGGATCATGCTTGTATTCTAGTCTATCATGTTTAAACATGTAAAGTAATTTATACATCTTAAATCAGAGGATCAGTTATCTTTAGGATGCTTTATGTTGTTTATTTTTGACCAGAAATAATAGTTTTTGTATAACTGCTAGTCTGAAACAGTCTAGCCAAAAAGAATGTCATCATTTACTTTAAACTGAAAGAGGAAGGGGAGAAAAGAAGATAATATATTGCAGACTCATTGTGCCAAGATACATTGTAGAATAATATTCAAACATCCAATTTGATCCACACAGTAACTTTTCATTATAGGCTGATATAGACATACCATAAGCAGTTGTTTCAAAGTAAGTCTCAATATGATAATGTTCAAGATGAAAAGTGTGAAGACTAGAATCAACCTAGCAAAGATTCCTTTTATACTATTTTTCAAAGATAAATTTGCATCATTGTAAAGCCTGGCATGTTGCAGTCCATGGGGTCGCAAAGAGTTGGGCACAACTGAATGACTGGAGAACAACGAAATAAATTAACAGCTAAAATACTTATGCAGTTACAATTGAAATCCCTGAACATAACACATCACAAACAATTTTTATCCATAATCAGCAGGGAATAAAGATGATTTGCCCTTTATGAATATTTATATAATGAAGTCAAAAAGAAAGGAAGTGTAATTTGAATTAAAATAATAAAAATTATTCTCTTTAACTGTGGAAAATTCTGAAAGAGATGGGAATACCAGGCTACCTGACCTGCCTCTTGAGAAATCTGTATGCAGGTCAGGAAGCAACAGTTAGAACTGGACGTGGAATGGCAGACTGGTTCCAAATGAGAAAAGGAGTACATCAAGGCTATATATTGTCACCCTGCTTATTTAACTCATATGCAGAGTACATCATGAGAAATGCTGGGCTGGAGGAAGCACAAGCTGGAATCCAGATTGCCTGGAGAACTATCAGTAACCTCAGATATGCAGATGACACCACTCTTATGGCAGAAAGTGAAGAGGGACTAAAAAGCCTCTTGATAACAGTGAAAGAGGAGAGTGAAAAAGTTGGCTTAAAGCTCAACATTGAGAAAACTAAGATCATGGCATCTGGTCCCATCACTTCATGGCAAATAGACGAGGGATCAGTAGAAACAGTGGCTGACTTTATTTTTCCGGGCTCCAAAATCACTGCAGATGATGACTGCAGCCATGAAATTAAAAGATGCTTACTCTTTGAAAGGAAAGTTATGACCAACCTAGACAGCATATTAAAAAGCAGACATTACTTTGCCAACAAAGTTCCATCTAGTCAAGACTATGGTTTTTCCAGAAGTCATGGATGGAAATGAGAGTTGGACTATAAAGAAAGCTGAGCACAGAAGAATTGATGCTTTTGAACTGTGGTATTAGAGAAGACTCTTGAGAGTCCCTTGGACTGCAAGGAGATCCAACCAGTCCATCCCTAAAGGAGATCAGTCCTGGGTGTTCATTGGAAGGACTGATGAAGCTGCAACTCCAATATTTTGGCCACCTGATGGGAAGAGCTGATTCATTGGAAAAGACCCTGATGCTGGGAAAGATTGAGGGCAGTAGGAGAAGGGGACAACAGAGGATGAGATGGTTGGATGGCATCACCGACTCAATGAACGTGGGTTTGGGTGGACTCTCAGAGTTGCTGATGGACAGGGAGGCCTGATGTGCTGTGGTTCATGGGGTCACAAAGAGATGGACATGACTGAGCGACTGAACTGGACTGAACTGAATATTTCCTACTTGAATCCACACTATACATTCATGATAATCAACACACCCCAAATCCAATTCATATCTAGTATCTACCAGCCAAATGACCACCAGGAACATACATGCAGTTAAACAGTTGGGTTTACTCCCAGTTATAGCAAGAGGGACCCCCAGCTTTGGAGAATTATAGGGTGTCTCAGAAGGTGTTAGGATCTTTTATAGAAATTGAGCATTAGTTTGGTGATATGGAAATAGGGAGCAGGGGATGTTTGCCCTAAATAAGGACTTTCAGAAAACAGGGTCATTTCTATGATTGGTCATCTAAATAAATCGTACCCATAAGGAGGAATGACTACCGTGAGGCTAAACATAAATTTGGTTTAGTAGTATGTACTTGTATGAGTTGATAGAGGAAGAGGCTTAATGTTTTGTGGGTGTTACAGTGACTTTGGTTTTTGTCTGTTCTTAAAAGAATAGCCAATTCTGAAGTGATTTTACTTAGTCTTATTTTTCATATTTTCAGAGTAACCTTGTCAGAACTTATTATTCTGTGATACTTTTTAAAGGACTTTAATAATGGCAAATATAAGTAGCGATGTAGGACTCTAGTTCTAGATATAAAAGTATTTATTAATAATATAGTTAGATAATGAAGCAAAGGCCTGAGTGCATCTGTTATCAAGAAATCTTAAAGAACATTTTTATCTTATTTTTAAAAGAAATGTCTTTTTTCCCCACTCTTTCTTTCCTCTCATGGAAACTGCTCAGTAGATTAGTACTTAGGAATTATTGATATTAATTACCTCCTAGTTTACTGTTTACTGGGCTGTCCAGGTGGCTCACTGGTAAGAATCTCCCAAGAGATGAGGGTTCAATCCCTGAGTTGGGAAGATCCCCTAGAGGAGGGCGCAGCATCCTACTCCAGTATTCTTGCCTGGAGAATCCCATGGACGGNCAGTAGATTAGTACTTAGGAATTATTGATATTAATTACCTCCTAGTTTACTGTTTACTGGGCTGTCCAGGTGGCTCACTGGTAAGAATCTCCCAAGAGATGAGGGTTCAATCCCTGAGTTGGGAAGATCCCCTAGAGGAGGGCGCAGCATCCTACTCCAGTATTCTTGCCTGGAGAATCCCATGGACGGAGGAGCCTGGTGGGCTGCAGTCCATAGGGTCACCAAGAGTCGGACACGACTGAGTGACTTCACTTTCACTTTTCACTTTCATGCATTGGAGAAGGAAATGGCAACCCATTCCAGTGTTCTTGCCTGGAGAATCCCAGGGACTGTGGAGCCTGGTGGGCTGTTCTCTATGGGGTCGCACAGAGTTGGACACGACTGAAGCAACTTAGCAGCAGCAGCAGCAGCAGCAGCAGATACAGGGATATTTTTAAATTCTAAGTCTACCCTCCCTAAACATTTGACCTAAGCCAACCTTCTTAATCTTTCTAAGCCCGTTTTTCTTTGCATCTTTACAATATAGGTAGATATTGAAACATGGGGTCTTGTGAAGATATACTAGGTAACCTAGTGAGGAGACTTAATGTAGGATATGTAATGCAAACTAAATATTCAGCATATTTTATCTAAGAATATTACTACTCTTCCAAATACCCAGTAAGTTTTGATAAACTATCAAAATCAATTAAGTGGACCAATGAATCAAAATTCCTTTTGTAGTTTAATTATCCTTAGCATACTTGAATACTTTCAATAATTATTTCAGAAAACGAAGAGAATAGAAGAACTTTCCGTGCGTTAAGCTTAAGTGAAATCTGTAAAACCAAGCTTGAAAGTGAAAGTGAAGTCGCTGTCATGTCCGACTCATTGCGACCCCATGGACTGTAGCCTACCAGGCTCTTCCGTCCATGGGATTTTCCAGGCAAGAGTACTGGAGTGGATTGCCATTTATTGAAAATTATTTCATAACTGTCACAAAGTATTTTCTAATCAATGTATTTTGAAAGCATTTTCCTTTAAAATATTTGCATGTTTAGGTGATGTTACATATGTCAAAACTTATTATATTTCAAACACATGTCAGCAATATCATATAGCAAGAACTTTTCCAATTCAAATGTATTCCTTTTGTTTTACTATTTTTCCAATTTATCATGTCAGAATTTCTGTGATTAGCACTATTACAATTATATATACCTACAACAAATGTCCGTCTAGTCAAGGCTATAGTTTTTCCAGTGGTCATGTATGGATGTGAGAGTTGGACTGTGAGGAAAGCTGAGTGCCAAAGAATTGATGCTTTTGAACTGTGGTTTTGGAGAAGACTCTTGAGAGTCCCTTGGACTGCAAGAAGATCCAACCAGTCCATCCTAAGGGAGATCAGTCCTGGGTGTTCATTGGAAGGACTGATGCTGAAGCTGAAACTCCAGCACTTTGGCCACCTCATGCGAAGAGTTAACTCATTGGAAAAGACCCTGATGCTGGGAAGGATTGGGCAGGAGGAGAAGGGGACAACAGAGGATGAGATGGCTGGATGGCATCACCAACTCAATGGACATGAGTTTGGGTGAACTCTGGGAGTTGGTGATGGACAGGGAGTCCTGGCATGCTATGATTCATGGGTTCACAAGAGTCAGACACGACTGAGCAACTGAACTGAACTGAATAACACATTTATTCATTATTCTGATGTATCTTAATGTATAAAATACATATCTGACTGATTTATATTGACTTCTGAAAAAAATCTGAATATCCTAGAACATACATTATAACCCTATTTTATACTATTTCAGATCAAAATAATATTGCAAAAAATATAGCATTTCAATAATGTCATTTCAAACAAAACAATTCTAACTGGGAATGTTGGAAAGGAAGATGAAAGATGGAATAACTATATCATACTAGTATATAAGCTCACAAACTCATGAATTTTTTGTTTACTTTACTCCTAATAATTTGCAGACCCTACTAGATTTTTGCCTGATACAAAGTAAGTGCTGAAAATATGTATATGTATATTGTTGACTAAATAGGTGAAACATTAAGAGTGTTTTGTAAATGCAAATTTACCTAATATAAAAGACATATAGTGCTTATGGTAATTCTGTGTAAAACATAGTTCACATTTTATATACTTTAATTATCTGCTATGTAAAGTATCCTATATTTACAATTATTATATTAGCAATTAAACACTCAGAAGAAATTAAAGATCCAAGGGAAGTAACCTCAAAGCCACACAATAGATTTAAATATTTGGAACAGCTATTTTAGGCAAAATATTATGAAACAATTATTCTTCTAATAAAGAGGGGAAAATGGTTTTCCATTTTAGTAACAACATTATAATTAGTCAAATAGTTTTTCTGTGGGATGTTTCAATGTAATTTCCATACTGCAGACAATTAAGTCATATATCTCACAGAAGTTCCGTGCTTTCCTCAACATTTGCTCTTAGTGTTGACTTGTCAGTGAATACCATATAGTATAATTCTTTATTTTAAATACTTAAAGTGTACTAAAGTTAACTTACTGTAATAAAATTATTTAAAGGAATTTTGAAAGTACTTTATTGACATTTAAAATATATAGTATAAAATTCACTATTTTAAGTGTACAATTCAATGATTTTTAGTAAATTTAAACAGTTGTGCAACCATTAATATAGTCCTATGCCAAAAAGATTCTTCTTGACCATGTAACTAAGGTACTGTAATCTACCCCACCTACACACCCAAGTAAATTCCAGTTAAAGGGAATCACGTATTGTCTTTTGCATGTAACTCATTTAGCATAATGTTTTTGAGATTTCCCTATATTGTAGCATGCATGAATTCTTTTTAATTGCCAAATAGTACTTAGTTGTATGACAGCACATGTTTTGTGTATATGTTCATTAGTTAGTGGACATGTGAATTGTTTCCAATTTTAGACTATAAAAAATAATAATAGTATGAACATTTAAATGAATGTCTTTGTGTGGGTGATGGACAGGGAGGCCTGGCATGCTGCGGTTCATAGGGTTGCAAAGAGTCAGACACTACTGAGCGACTGAACTGAACTGTGTGAACATGTTTTCATTTCTCTCGGGAGATTACTAAGAATGGAATTGCTGGGTCATATGGTAAATTTATGTTTAATTATCTTATGGAACTGTCAGCCTGGTTTCAAGAAGGCTGTACCATTTCACAGCCTCTTGTGATAATCTATAACGATTTCTATGTCTTCATATTCTCACTAACATTTGCTATTATATATCATTTTTATTATAACCAACTAGTGCATGTAAAAAAGTATGTCATTTGGCTTTAATTTTCTTTTTCCTTATAAATAATTATATTGAGCATCTTTTCATGTATTTGCTAGGCATTTTTTCTCTTGTCAGTCATGGTTTTTGTGTCATGTATAAGAAGCCTTACCCTCACCAAAGGTTTAAAGTTTTATACCTATGTGTTCTTCTAAATCTTATAGTTTTAGTACTTATATTTAGATCTATCATCCATTGTTAGTTTGAATAAAGTTCTATAAATTCATATTTTTCATGCAAATGCTCAGTTGTCTCAGCATTATTTGTTAAAACGATTATCTTTTCCCCATTGAAACTCAATGGGGAAATGTTACAATTTGGCTCTGTTGTAACTTAGCTATAAATTTAAAACTATATTTCTAGACTTTGAACTTATGTCCCAATTATCTATAGTTCTATACCTAAGCCAATGTCTTATGTCCTGACTGAATTTCTATATAAATTTTAGAAACTGCAAAAAATTGATCAGTCTCTACAAAAATCAACCAACCAACCTAACAACAAAAAAGCAGAGATAGCTCAAACCAATGACAAGCTTAAAGGTCCTAAAGAGACTTTAATAAGGAATTGTGTTGAACCTTAGATCAATTTGGGAAGAAATCTGTGTTAACAGTGTTGAATCTTTCTCTCCATAAATGGTCTGTCTCTATTTTTTAAGATGTGTTTAATTTCTTCCTGCAGTGATATGTAGTTTTCAGTATGTAAGTCTTACACTACTTAAAAACAATCATCCCAAAGTATTTCATTTTTTGATGCCATTAGGAATGGATTTATTTCTTAGTCTTATTTTTGGATTAGTCATTGATAATATTTAAATACTTGTTGACATTGGTATATGGATCTTATATCTTTTAATGGGCTGAACTTGTTACTTCCTAGAAGTATTCCTGTTCATTTCTCAGAAATTTTAAACCTAAAGGCAATTTTATGGCTTTCTTCATAATGGTGATGCCTTTATTTCCTTCTGTTGCTTCGTTACATGTTGAGCTTTCGGTACAAGATTCAGTAAGAGTCATTTTCCTTGCATTATCTCCAATTTTGTAGAGAAAGCATCCGTTTTTTAAAAAAATTATGAAGTGTGATGTTAACTTTAGGTTTGTCATGTTTGCCCTTTATCATATAGGGGAGTTTTTTTTTCAAGTGTTTCCTTTCATTTTGATGTAATTTCCTTCTTTATTAAATACTGGACTCATAGGATCAGCTGATAATTGTTCCCTCCATTTCCAATTTTATGGGAAATTTGGGAAGGGTAAGTATTTCTTTCTTAAATATTTGAATGAATACATCCATGAAGACAACAGGGTCATCTGAGTTTACTTTGAAGGAAAATTTTTAGTTATTAACCTAATTACTTTACATTTTATTGTTTTATTCAGATTTTCTATTTCTTCTTCAGTTGATCAGAGAAACTGGTAGTTTTGAGGAAAATCTTTTCATTTTATCTATGCTGTCTAGTTTGTTAATATAAAGTTTTCCATATTATTCCTTTCTAATGATTTTAATTTCTGTTATATCAGAAATGACACCCATCCTTTCATTCTTGACTTTGTTAATTTAGCTAATCTCTTTTTTAAAATGTCAGTCTACCAAAATATTTATCAATTTTATTGATTTTTTTTTATACAGCCAACTTTTGGTTCATTGGTTTTTCTATTAATTTTTTATTTTTCTTTCAAATCTTTACTATTTCTCTATCCTTA
This sequence comes from Neotragus moschatus, assembly GCA_006410615.1. NCBI lineage: Eukaryota > Metazoa > Chordata > Mammalia > Artiodactyla > Bovidae > Neotragus > Neotragus moschatus. The sequence continues at coordinate 148,364 of SJYA01003130.1, forward strand.
CATGACGTTTAGTTTACTCTTCTTGCTTGAACTCTTAAGGAAGGTAGAAAGTTAGGTTATTCGAATGGATTCAGCTTATTGTCTGCTGTCTTTTCATTTTAGCTTGAATATTTCACTTAGTGCTTTTTTTAAAGGCTAGTTTGCAGCAGTGAATGAGTTCTTTCTTGATTTATTGTAAATGCTGTATTTTTGAAGAATAATCATTTGAAGCAATTACATTTTGGATACTTTTTTAAGCAGCCATGTTAATTTCAGTTAAAGCATATGTGCATTTTCTAATGCCGATTACTCTTTTGTACCTACACAGTTTTGCTGAAGAATAAGTCAAATGAGAAGTAAACGTCTTGATATCTTTCATATGAATACTTAAGGTAACACAGCTTATCGCTAAAAGGCGGCTGCTGCTGCTGCTGCTAAGTCGCTTCAGTCGTATCCGACTCTGTGCGACCCCATAGACGGCTATTGGCGACTAATTCTTTTTTTTTTTTTTTAATTTTTATTTTTTTAGTTTGCTTTGCTTTACAATACTGTACTCATATTGCCATACATTGACATAAATCAGCCATAAGTGTACCTGAGTTCCCAATCTGGACCCCCTCCC
>SJYA01003130.1:150658-207075 GCA_006410615.1 Neotragus moschatus
ATGAACTTCCAGATGTTCAAACTGGTTTTAGAAAAGGCAGAGGAACCAGAGATCAAATTGCCAACATCTGCTGGATCTAGAAAAAGCAAGAGAGTTCCAGAAAAACATCTACTTCTGCTTTATGGACTATACCAAAGCCTTTGACTGTGTGGATCACAATAAACTGTGGAAAATTCTCAGAGAGATAAGAATACCAGACCACCTGACCTGCCTCTTGAGAAACCTATATGCAGGTCAGGAAGCAACAGTTAGAACTGGACATGGAACAACAGACTGGTTCCACATAGGAAAAGGAGTACATCAAGGCTGTATAATGTCACCCTGCTTATTTAACTTATATGCAGAGTACTTCATGAGAAACGCTGGGCTGGAAGAAGCACAAGCTGGAATCAAGATTGCTGGAAGAAATATCAATAACCTCAGATATGCAGATGACACCACCCTTATGGCAGAAAGTGAAGAGGAACTGAAAAGCCTCTTGATGAAAGTGAAAGAGGAGACTGAAAAAGTTGGCTTAAAGCTCAACATTGAGAAAACTAAGATCATGGTGTCCGGTCCCATCACTTCATGGCAAATAGATGGAGAAACAATGGAAACAGTGGCTGACTTTATTTTTCTGGGCTCCAAAATCACTGCAGATGGTGACTGCAGCCATGAAATTAAAATATGCTTACTCCTTGGAAGGAAAGTTATAACCAACCTAGACAACAGAGACATTACTTTGCCAACAAAGTTCCATCTAGTCAAGGCTATGGTTTTTCCAGTAGTCATGTATGGATATGAGAGTTGGACTATAAAGAAGCCTGAGCACAGAATAATTGACATTTTTGAACTGTGGTATGATGTTTTTGAACTCTTAAAGGGTCCATTGTACTACAAGGAGATCCAACCAGTCCATCCTAAAGGGATCAGTCCTGGGTGTTCACTGGAAGGACTCATGTTGAAGCTGAAAGTCCAATACTTTCACTTCCTGATGCGAAGAGCTGACCCATTGGAAAAGACCCTGATTCTGGGAAAGATTGAGGGCAGAAGGAGAAGGGGACAATGGAGGATGAAATAGTTGGATGGCATCACCGACTCAATGGACATGGGTTTGGGTGGACTCCCGGAGTTGCTGATGGACAAGGACACCTGGCATGCTGCAGTTCATGGGGTTGCAGAGTCGGACACGACTGAGCAACTGAACTGAACTGAACAAGAAACTTAAAGTGAGAAAATATTTGACATGTTAGGTATGGTTTGAAAGCTAAGATATAAAAATTCAGGAAGGGCTACTATTTTCTCAGAATAACTCTTCAATCTTAAAAAAATTTTAGCTACATTATGGCTTTATATGTAAAATGTCTTAGCAGATGCTGAAGTAATCAGATATATGCCACCAAACAGTATATGATATAGAAAATAAGAGAACCATAGGGTATTAAAAGTTAGAGTAAAATAAAAGTGGAACTTCTGGTAGCTGAAAGTGTATGAAAGTGGGGTAGAGGAGAGGTGAGCCCAGACGTTTAGCAAAATAAATAGACATGGGTAGCAATGGACCCACACCAGAGTCAGACACCTGGCAGTCCTTTCTCAGCCAACAAACTGCCCATGACAAGATCCCTCAGTCAAATGCAGAGATGAAGCTGACGGTTTATCAAGACAGGAAGGGACTGGCTGTGGGGAAGCTGGGTGTCACACAGTACAACATGTGAAATGCCAGACTGGGTGATCGCAAGCTGGAATCAAGATTTCCGGAGAAAGGCCAACAGCCTCAGATGTGCAGATGATATCACCCTAAAGACAGAAAGCAAAGAGATAGTAAAGAACCTCTTGATAAAAATGAAAGAAGTGTGTGGAAAGCTGGCTTAAAATTCAACATTCCAAAATGAAAATCATGGCACTTGGGCCCATCAATTCATGGTAAAGAGATGGGGAAAAAAAGGAAACAGTGACAGACTTTATTTTCTTGGGCTCCAAAATCACTGTAGACAGTGACTGCAGCCATGAAATTAAAAGACACTTGCTCCTTGGAAGAAAAGCAATGACAAACCTAGACAGCATATTAAAAAGCAGAGACATCGCTTTGCTGACAAAGGCTCATACAGTCAAGGCTATGTTTTTTTTCTACTAGTCATGTATGTATGTGAGAGTTGGATCATAAAGAAGGTTGTGTGTGTGTGCTCACTTGTGTTCGACTCTTTGCGACACAATGGACTGTAGCCTGCCAGGCTCCTCTGTCCATGCAATGCTCTAGGCAAGAATACTGGAGAGGGTTGCCATTTCCTACTCCAAAGGATCTTTCAGATCCAGGGATCCAACCACACCTCTTGTGTTTCCTGCATTAGCAGGTGGATTCTTTACCACTAGTACCACCTGGGAAGCCCAAAGAAGGCTGCAGGCAGAAGAACTGATGCTTTTTAACTGTGGTGCTGAAGACTCTTGAGAGTCCCTTGGACTGCAAGGAGATCCAACCGGTCCATCCAAAAGGAAAACAACTTTGAATATTCACTGGAAGGACTGATGCTGAAGCTGAAGTTCCAATACTTTGGCCACCTGATGCGAAGAGCTGACTCACTAGAAAAGATCCTGATGTCCTAAAAGACTGAAGGCAGAAGGAGGAGGAGGAGACAGAAGATAAAATGGTTGGATGGCATTTTTGCTCAATGAACATGAGTTTGGGCAAACTCCAGGAGATGGTGAAGGACAGAGAAGCTTGGCATGCTGAAGTCCATGAGGTTGCAAAGAGTTGGACATGACTTAGAGACTGAACAAGATAAGAAAAAATAGTTGAGTCTACAGTCACTCTAGAGACTTCTAAATTGGCACAGGAACATGATTTCACTTCTAATCACACAGTTGGCAAAAATCAACGCAGAATTACGAGTGTGATTTTGTGAAGTTGCAGGAATGGTGGGACAGGAATTGCTAGAGCCCTGGAGAGTTCCAGATACTCAAGCTAATGACCTGCATATGAAGTGGGATGCAAGATTTGGTTCTCTTCTCCCTCATCCCATCTTCTCCTCCAGTTTAGGGAGCAGCAGTATCCACAAAGCTGGATACTGTATGCACCAGTGTCTATGTGTGTGTGTTCAGGGAGATGGTCCTCTATAGATGAACAGCAATCTCTGAATAGCCCTGTGGGTAGTCACTTGGTTTGTGAATATGTAATGCTGCTAAGTCCATTTAGAGTATTAGGGTCACTAGAAACAAAGGGTAATAACTGGCCAGTACAATACATCACATTCCAGCCAAATTGCTTCAGGAAAATTCTACCTTTGAATTCTGGGACAAAATATTTGAAGGGACACAATGCTCTCTGTTCTTTGTGTTGCTAGCTTTCTTTGTTTAGAATATACCAGGACAGATACACAGCTAAAAAGGACTTTTATCTGGAAAAAAAAAAAAAGATGGTTTCTTATAGTAGTGAATTTCCTAATCTTTAGAGGAACAAAGAATGCATGCAGGACAATTGATTTTTAATTTAAAATCACTGATTTTAAATTCATTGCTAAATTACTCCACCCAAAAGGAGGACAGCTGAAATTTAAGTAATTACTTTAACGGAGATTTGTGGGGCTTTCCTCATGGCTCACATGGTCGAGAACAACAAATGCCAAAAAGAAATGAGTGGTATATTTTTAGAGACATTAGGCTGTCAGAGATGACATAGTAGAAGCATATATTTTGGCTTTGATTGCTTCGGACACAGGCATCCCTTTGAGACCTTTAACAGTTCACATTGATTTCCACTCCTCCTGATAAACATATGTAAAACATTTGTAGACCACTCCTTGAGATCATGAAAAGACAGATAGACCCAATAAATAAATAAATAAATAAATAAAGTGAAACTGTTAGTCACTCAGTAGTGTCCAACTCTTTGTGACCCCAGGACTGTAGCCCGCCAGGCTCCTCTGTCCAGGGGATTTTCCAGGCAAGAATACTGGAGTGGGCTTCCACTTCTTCCTCTAGTGGATCTTCCCCCTCCCAGGGCTCAAACTCTAGTCTCCGGTATTGCAGGTGGATTCTTCACCACTGAGCCACCAGGGAAGCCCTGCTGGACCCCAAGTCATCATATTATCTCCTTTTAAGAATTAGTCGCCATAGTGGCTGTACTAATTTGCATTCCCATCAACAGTGTAAGAGGGTTCCCTTTTCTCCACACCCTCTCCAGCATTTATTGCTTGTTGACTTTTGGATCGCAGCCATTNGTGGCTGACTTTATTTTTCTGGGCTCCAAAATCACTGCAGATGGTGATTGCAGTCATGAAATTAAAAGAAAGTTACTCCTTAGAAGGAAAGTTATGACCAACCTAGTTCAGTTCAGTCTCTCAGTCGTGTCTGAGTCTTTGCTACCCCATGAACCATAGCACACCAGGCCTCCCTGTCCATCATCAACTCCCAGAAACCACTCAAACCCCATGTCCAATGAGTTNAAAAGAAAGTTACTCCTTAGAAGGAAAGTTATGACCAACCTAGTTCAGTTCAGTCTCTCAGTCGTGTCTGAGTCTTTGCTACCCCATGAACCATAGCACACCAGGCCTCCCTGTCCATCATCAACTCCCAGAAACCACTCAAACCCCATGTCCAATGAGTTGGTGATGCCATCCAACCATCTCATCCTCTGTCATCCCCTTCTCCTGCCTTTAATCTTTCCCAGCATCAGGGTCTTTTCCCATGAACCAAGTCTTCACATCAGGTGGCCAAAGTATTGGAGTTTCAGCTTCAACATCAGTCCTTCCAATGAACATCCAGGACTGATCTCCTTTAGGATGGACTGGTTGGATTTCCTTGGTGTCCAAGGGATTCTCAAGAGTCTTCTCCAACACCACAGTTCCAAATCATCAGTTCTTTGGTGCTCAGCTTTCTTTATAGTCCAACTCTCACATCCATCCATGACCACTCAAAAGACCAACCTAGACAGCATATTAAATAGCAGAGACATTGCTTTGCCAACAAAGGTCCATCAAGTCAAGGCTATGGTTTTTCCAGTAGTCATGTATGGATGTGAGAGTTGGACTATAAAGAAAGCTGAGTGTAGAAGAATTGATGCTTTTGAACTGTGGTGTTGGAGAAGACTCTTGAGAGTCCCTTGGACTGCAAGGAGATCCAACCAGTCCATCCTAAAGGAAATCAGACCTGGGTGTTTTTTGGAAGGACATGTTGAATCTGAAAGTCCAATACTTTGTCCACCTGATGCAAAGAGCTGACTCATTGAAAAAGACCCTGATGCTGGGGAAAATTGAGGGCAGGAGGAGAAGGGGACGACAGAGGATGAGATGGTTGGATGGCACCTCTGACTCAATGGAGATGGGTTTGGGTGGACTCCGGGAGTTGGTGATGGATAGGGAGGCCTGGTGTGCTGTAGTTCATGGGGTCACAAAGAGTCGGATATGACTGAGTGACTGAACTGAATGTCATTTGTTCAAAGCAACTGAATCACAAAGCAGAGAAATAAATCAATTATACCATGATAAATCAGAGACTTTGGTTATGTTGGTACCTGCTCTACTTTGGATTCCTTAAATTCATATCTGAACTTGAAGGAAATCATCTTACAATAAATAATGCTTCCCACAAATGCTGATCAGGTGTGTGTGCCTGAAGACCAATGGTGAGGAGGAAATGTTTGCTGCTATGTTACTAACAGTCCCTTAACCAAAACACATTCTGATTATAGTATAATAGGAATTCTAAACCCTTACCTATGATCTACTTATCAGTTAAAATATTTTTTAACATATTTCCTGTACAAGTAATTTAATATTCCATTGTGCTAGTTTGTAAGAGTTTTCTTCCCTTGTGCATTTTATAAAAGAACAACAAAATAGACATTTTTCAAATTACATACTTGAAGTTTTCTTTATTGTTAGCTTTTGACCTTGAAAGTGGATTCTCCATTTCTCAGCTTCTTTTTCTTTTTCATATTGATTTCTTCTTTTGCCTGTGATGAAGCTTCTTCTTTGTCAGTATTCCTGAAGCCCTGTGGCATGCTCTCTCTAAGCTTTGTTCTGGTGGAGAGAGTGTCAACTACCTTCTTTTCTCCAATCTAGGTGCCACCAGACTGTGTTCCCCAGCATCACTGCTTGCTATTGCAATCACACTGCACTTGCCTTAGTTGATAATCTCCTGACACTTCAGTTACACCTGGGTGCTGATTAGATTCAATTGCATCTTGCCTTTATCCTGTATCTGTGTCTTCTATGTGATTATTAAATGCTGCTCTTATTCCTACTGGGTAACTATTTAATGTTATCCTGATTGTGTCTTCTTGAGAAACTTCTGAGAATTATTTAGCTTTCTCCGAAAGGTACCATTGACTAGATCACAGTGATTCTTTGAACTTGAAAGATTCAAACTTTGAAATTCACATTTCATACTTAGTTTGAGGGTCAAACAATATTTTGCTGTACCACAGCTTCTAAAAGAAATATAGTCTTACTTTCTCAAAGAAAACCTGTGGCTTAGCACCAGATATATAACACAAAATAGAGATATAGAGGAGAAACTTGGTGACTGAATATTTTAGAATAGTAAGTTGAAAACGTGGTTGAAATGGGAAATGTCTCCCTCCTTTTGCTATTTTTTGAGTGTATACCTATTATTAGTGTAACCAAATTGGAACAGTCTTGATGGAACTCTGTTGAAGATTTTTACAGATTTCTAACTCTGAAGAAATAAATATTTATTTCACTGTAAAGGCACTGGTTATTTTCTTATAATCCAAGGGTAATAAAGTGGAACTTTTCAAACTTCCTATGACCTTTAAATGGAAATATCAACAGTGAATGTCTTTGAGTTTTTTTTTTTTTTAATAAATAATTTTTGAGCATTTTTTACCTTGTTTCTGTATACATTTTGTCAGTGTTGTGAACCCAACAATAGGTTGTCACAGATTATTTGAGATAGAAACACTTGGATTCAAAATCTATTCCTATGACTCTGTAACTGAATGAGTATCTGAACAGTTTAAAGTAAGTCAGTTAGCTGGATTCCAAAAACCTGTTTTCTTTTGTCTAAAAAAGGGACATTAAACCACCTCCTCCTCTTTATATACTGAATTTGTACACACGCATACACACAAAAGTTTATATAACTTATTACTAAATCCTAAGTATAAGTCACTTATAATTTTCCCCCCAGCACTGGAGGAAATCTGCCATATTGAGCAGTTACGGGTTCATGTGTGAGTCTTCAATGGGAAAATTTTCTAACGGATCCCCATTGTTAGTTTTGCATTTTGATTATTTTCACTTTATGCTCTCATTTTTTGCATTTTACTTTGGAATCAAACCACTGAATAAGATAATAATGTAGGATGCAGGGAGTTAAACTGCACTGAATAATGGGGAGATATGTGTTAATAAGAAACTGCCCCGAGATAATGCAGAGAGGCAGAAATAGTGACTGACACGGCCAGCCCTAGCAGAGAGGCAGGTGGTGGGAAGGGGCCTTGAAGGACCCCTGCAGCTTACAGGCTTATGGTAGAGGTGGGAGAGAAGGGCACCGTGGGCAGAAAGCCTAGCTCATGGAAGGCATATGGTCTAAAAGGGTAGGTTTTCTTTGGTGGTTGCTGAATAACTGGGTATGGCTGAAATCTACCCACAGGAAAGATCTGAAAAAAAAGGAAACTGGGAATTTGGGGCAAGACAGTGATGACAGCTCTTTTTATATACAACTAAGGAATTTTATTTTATACCAACTACAGAGCCTCTTGATGAGGGTGAGAAAGGAGAGTGAAAAAGCCGGCTTACAGCTCGCCGTTCCGCATCGTCTGCCTTGTGCCCCCTAGCTGCTGGGCTGGCCGTGTCAGCGGCTCCCTCTGCATTTCTCTATTCTCTCATGCCAATTTCTTATTAACACAGAACTTCCTATTATTCCGTGTGGTTTAACTCCCAGCATCCTACATTATTACCTTATTCAGCTTCACCAACTCAATGGATATGCGTTTGAGCAAACTCCGGGAGACAGGGGAGGACAGGAAAGCCTGGCATGCTGCAGTCCATGGGGTCACAAAAAGTCAGACAGGATTTAGCAACTGAACAACAGCAAAGGAATTTCAAGTTTACTGTGGGAAAAATTGGCTACTTGGAAGAAATATTAAGAAAAATACATGTGGGTTTTTTTTTATGAAAACAGATGAGGAAATGATAAGAATTAGAATACTTAGAAATTGTATGTGCTAAAGTGAGAAATAAGAATGAACTGAAACAGTAGTAATGAAATGATAGAAAAGGTTGCATGTGGTAAACATACATTTTTTCAAAATAGGTATTCCTATCTAATAGGTGGGAGTTCAGAGACATTTGGTATAATGAAAAATAGTGTCAATAGGAATGCTTTATGTGTGTCAAAAAAAGACAGAAACACTGAAAAATATATTGCTGAGGTATGTGGGAGTATAGGGGAAAATTAAATCAAGAATGCCTTTGAAGGCAGTATGGGGTTAAAAAAAAAAAAAAAAAAAAAAGCAACATGGGAAGATTTCAGAGGAGAAGAACCCTAGCTAGGAATATTCCAGTGAAAACTTTTACTTCTGCCTTAATTCTCCCCAAACCTATATGTGAGGAATTTAAATAAGAAAGCAAGAATATTAATTCATTTGAAGGGTGAATAAGAAATACACGATTGGAAGGAGCTCTAGTAATTGGCATCCCAGTGCCTTTCACACCTGAAAATCACTATATAACATGAGCATTATGGATATGAAATTGTACATAATTAATTAGAAACAGTACTTATGAATTAAGTGAAATTAAATCTACCTGTAGAAAGGCACAAAGAGCTCGCCTAACTTTATTTTTTTTCTCAGTACAGTTACTTAGCTTGAGCTTGGTGAAGAAAAGAAGATCAGTAAATTCAGTATCAGAAAATACAGAATGTTCAGGATCTTAGATGTGAGCTATAGATTAGATTCATCTGTCTGTGTATAAAATTCTGCAATACATCCTTAAAAATATTGTGTATTGGCCTAAAGAACTTTCTACACAAGTAATGCCAGAAAGAAGAGAGAAAGAGTAGACACTGCTTCACCTAGTATCCATGTATTCTGGAGATTTTAAAATATTTTTAATTTGGGGTATAAGAGCTAATTTCATTTTTTCTGCTACCGCTCCTCTCTCATTAGTAGTTATGAGTGTGTTAAATTGTGAATGTTGAGTTTTAATATAGTGAGCTAGATTTCCATGCAGCGCTAAACTATGCAGACCCATGATCTTCTAAACTACTCTTTAGAGTAGTACTAGAAGGCTGCAGTCCATGGGGTCGCTGAGAGTCGGACACGACTGAGCGACTTCACTTTCACTTTTCACTTTTATGCAATGGAGAAGGAAATGGCAACCCACTCCAGTGTTCTTGCCTGGAGAATCCCAGGGACGGGGAAGCCTGGTGGGCTGCCGTCTATGGGGTCGCACAGAGTCGGACACGACTGAAGCAACTTAGCAGCAGTAGCAGCAGCAATAGACAATATGACAAACAGAATAGGTAAAATTCAGAAGACGGACAACACCAAATCTTAGGAAAAAAAAAAAAAGATATAGCACTAAAATTCTCCTTTCTTGCTAGTGGGAGTGTGAAATGATATACTTTGGAAAACTATTCAGCAATGCCATAAATTTAAACATACATCTGCCTTATTGCACAGTCATTTCACTCCTGTGGAATGAAAAGATATGTCCACAAAAATCTGCACGTTTTCATAGAGTGCTTATAGTGCCCATAAATGTTATGTGCTTAGTCACTCAGTCGTGTCCAAATCTTTTCAATCCTATGGACTGTAACTCACCAGGCTCCTCTATCCATGGGATTTTTTCAGGTGAGAATACTGGAGTGGGTTGCCATTTCCTCCTCCAGGAGATCTTCCCAACCAAGGGATAGAACCCACATCTCTTGTGTTTCGTGCAGGCAGATTCTTTACCCACTGAGCCACTGGGGAAGCCCATCTGTAAATGGAAATAAACCAGCTTTACATCAGTAGAAGAATGGATGGATGAATATTATTCAACAATACAAAGGAAAGATTCACTAATATGTACAGTGAGTCAGTATCAAAACCACTAAGGAAGTGGAGCTAGACTAAAATTGACACATTGCATTTCATGCCTCTTACATATGGTTAAAAAAAAGACAAAACCAATCTATACAAACAGAAATTAGAACTGTTATTGCTTATGAATGAGCAGAAAAAGAGAAGAAAGGAAATCTCTGGGAAAATGGAAACGTTTGTGTCTTGTTTAGGGTATCATTTGGTAGCTTACACTGTCAACATTTATTGAATCATGTGCTTAAGTTCTTTGCATTTTACTGATCAAAAAAAAAGGGCTAGGATCATTGCTTCCAAGTCAATTGTCAAATAACCACCAAACCGTAACAACACAAATAGAGATTTTCAGATATTTCATCATATAATGTATTCCTAAAATTAATCCTCTTTAAAATTTTATGCAGATGTAATTCATTAATAGGAAAGTAATTAACATTTATAGACTAAAAAATAGCTTCTCAGGCCCTGAAATAGTGAAATAAAATATCCATCAATATCTATGTATGAAAGTCACACCTTGAATATTACCCAAGATGGGATATGATCAAGGATCTCTCTATAAAGAGCAGTCTGATCCAAATAAAGTGATAGGCTGAAAAAAATACTTGTTGATGGGTAGCAGAGTCCATTTCAGAGGACTGTCAAGAAGGAAAGCAGGTCTGGGATGAAGCAGATAAGAGAAGAAACATGTGGTCTCCTTATGGAACGTGCACGAATGCCTCTGTCAGCTCATTTGTCAATCTAGACTTTTATGTAAAAATGATGACATATGATTAAAACTGGGGAGCAGAAATTTCAGAACATTAGGGGTCAGGATGAGCAAGATGATGCAGTTTTATGCAGTACAATCTAACCACCAGCCCAAGTTCTCATCGGCTGGGGGAGCCTCTTGGGTTGATCCTAGTCACGTAGCTCTTATCCGTGCCTTTCTTCTTACCTAAGTTCTTCACCTATCTAGAAGTGTTGAATTGGATGACACAAAATTGACATTTAAAAAAAAGAATAGAGATCAGATGGCAAGTAGGAGTTACTTCTTCCATCAGATACAATAAGCTAGTGTTATTACCTGGAATTCAGCACGAAGAAGGGATGGAAGTCTTGTCTAAGCTCGGGAGAAAAAAAAGAAATTATTGGTTGGCAATGACTGACTAGCAGTATCTACAAAAGTTCATTCATGGTGCATGCAGTTGGGGATCCTAGACTAGAGGCTATCTCAGCTTAAAGGTGTACGTTTTTAACCTTGATTTTCTGGAGCAATACTTTCTGCTAATATCCTCATTGCTGCTTCTGATAATGAGAAACACAGTTCATGGGCAGGATCTTCCAGCATTTAGTGGCACTCTGCAAACCACTCTACTGCTTGTAAGAGTTTTCATCAGACTGTTACTCTGACCCTATGTATGGGTCGTAAAATCAGTTTAGTAAGGTGTAACTATGATGTCTTTAGGAAAAGAATAAAAGAATAGAGAATGAATAGAAACAAATTAAAATTTCAATTCTACATACACATTTGCATTATGTGATTTAAATAAAATTATGAAATATTCATTACTAAGGAGAAGGGTCTAGAATATTTGAAATCTGCTTATTTGTGGGACCATTCCTAGTAAAGTAGAATTTTTCACTACTTGAATTATCAGTAACCTGAAATTTTTCAGTAGATGTTCAGAGAGCTAAAGTACAGAATAAGGCCTGTGGGTCACAGTGGATACCCATGTGATACCAGTATTCAGACTTCTTGATTTTAGGAGAAATAGATAACAAATGTCACATTAACATAATTTAATATTAAGTCATTATCAAAGGTTATGCTTGCACTCGCTGTGCTCTGAGTTTGAGGTTAATGAAAAGAGTTGGGTCTGGAGTATAATTAACACTGTCAGGTGCTCAAGGGCAGAAGTGCGGCCTAGGTCACACCTGTCACATGAAGGTCCTGGGGTGTGGTCCTGAGAGGCCTGGGAGCTATGTGTGGGGAAGTCGTTCCGCTGAGTTAAAGCCTGAGCATCACTTTAATGTAGGGGCACTGATGCTTCAAAATGACACATCGATTCTTGGAAGATTACGTGAGATGAATGTCTCACACTCAAACACATAGCTTCAGGTTCCTTCTAGTAAATATCCAGCCCATAAGTTAGATGCTAACCTCCGCCTGCCCCCAGCCCTCTGGACAGACTCTGGACAGTCTCTGGAGATAGCTGTACACCTTGAGCGCCGTCAACTAAAGGAAGCCCCTGGGAGTCATAACAGCCTCATGTCAAGAGCTAATGCCTTGTGGGGACATCTTGATAGTACTGTTTCTTTGCTGAAGAGCAAACCACAGCTTTTTCCCTGGAGACACCACTCAGCAAACATTTCCATGCATAAAGAGCCTTTTACAGCTGTGCTAGAGACAAGAAGGGAAGCTGTCAGTTTGCTTTAGAATTTCCACCTTAGGATAAGGACGGTAGAATTTCCGACCTGTGAAACACTCTTGTTCCAGCTCAGTCTGCTGCACACCAAGCATCATGTCCGAATTTCCCAAACCAAGTGTAAAGGAAAGAGAGGTTAAGTGCCTACCTGCAGCCAGTATTGGTGATTCTATTTTAAAGTTCCTTGAAGAGTGATTCTGATTCTCATATGGCACTTTGCAAGAAGATGATTTCAGCTGGTAGGAAACTGAGCGTTCTGCCACTGGCTTGCTTGTTCTGTGAAGGAGCAACCTGAGAAACCTAATATAATGACACTGTCACTCACAGAAACAGTGGTTCTTATCAGAGGGTTAAATTTTATAGTCTCAGTAGAGACATGGATTGTGCTCAGTATGAAGTGCAGATTCAAATGCCAAAAGAAATTCAAAAAATGGAAGTTACTGTCCCTTAGGCACTGGCAAACTCACCTACCAGTCACTCATGCTGAAAGGTATTACACCAAGGCTGGCGATGTGTTCACTTTGATATGCGTGCCTGTCTTGGCTGTTTTCCTTGCAGTGTGGGGATAGGGACAGTGGGATTTGGTTATTGGCGATGATATACACTAAAGCAAAGTAGCAGTTGTGTGAACCCTCCATTGTGGCCTTTTAGCACCATACCATGTAGGTAAGAAAGAAATGTCTGATACAGAACCCCAGATTGTTGTATATAGTTCTCTTCTATGTGAAAGTGAATTATGACATGTATACCCAAAAATGCATGAAAAAGGAAAGATGCGGTAGATGGCTTGCAAGGCTTGAACATGGAATTGTTGGCTGGTACACAGATTTGCTTCCCAGGTGACTCAGTGGTAAAGAATCCACCGGCAGTGCAGGAGACCAGACGTGGGTTTGATCCCTAAGTCAGGAAGATTCCCTGGAGAAGGAAATGGCAACCCACTTGCCTGGGACATCCCGGGGACAGAGGAGCCTGATGGGCTGCAGTCCGTAGGTCGCAAAGAGTCAGACATGACTTTGGGACTAAACGACAGTGCAGATTTGCAAAAACACTTGCAGTCAAACTGTGCAGTGATAGATGAGAGCTGAGAACATTGTCATGCATGTGTCTTCACGCTATTTCACGCAACGTCGCTGGAGCTCCGAGACCCAGAGCTTATAGCCATAATGGTGCGTGGACTGACTGAGTCTGAGTTGCCCAGTTCACGTAGGACTGAGGCTGCCCTAGAGCGAGCAAGGGCACTCAGGGCCTTTCTCAGACACCCAGCCCTCTTACAGTTTCTCAGCTGGATCTTTAGTCTTCCCCCACACAGGCCCTGCTTTGTCCCAGATCTGAGGCCAATCCGGAATGGAGGCTGGAAGCATCTAAGCACATTAACAATATTGAGGAAATCTTTACTATGGCTGCCTTGAGACATCATGGTGCCCCTTCTCCTACTGTGAGGTATTTTTGTGGTACTTTAAATCACATATTTCAACTTGGACATTATGATCCCTGTGAAGGTTTCTGGAATTCTCTAGCATTCCCCATGTAGCATTCTCACATTCTCCTTTCTTTGACCCAGTGATTCTGTCCTGATTCTCCATCTCCAATTCTTAAGCTCTTGAGCACACTGATGCCGGATTTATCAAAACTACGGCTCCTAGCCTAGATGGTATTTTCTGCAAATTATAATAAAGAGCATCTTCTGAGTGGGCTGTGTCCTGTGCATGTGGTGAGTGTCTGAGTGTGTCGACCCATATATTATGCATTTTATTAAAGAGGGCTTATTCTCTGTGGAGACGCAACTCCATGCCAGGCTGGAAGGCTTGGAAAGTAGAGTAGGCGCTGGATTTCAGGCCCAGCCATTCCTCACCTGGCTGTCCATGTGCATTCGACAACCTGTATAACTACACAAACGGCTTAGGCCCATTTTACAAATTATTTTTCTGGGAGGATGTTTAGTCCAGAAATTGCTTTAGTAGCCGTTTTTTGCTCCTATCTGGATCTTAATTTAGCATAGACAGTTCAATCGCTCAGTCGTGTGCTACTCTTGGCGACCCCATGGACTGCAGCATGCCAGGCTTCCTTGTCCATCACCGACTCCTGGAGTACACTCCAGCTCATGTCCATCGAGTCAGTGATGTCAGCCAACCATCTCATCCTCTGTCGTCCCCTTCTCCTCCTGCCTTCAGTCTTTCCAGCATCAGAGTCTTTTCCAATGAGTCAGTTCTTCGTATCAGGGAGGATCATTAGGTAGAAATTCTGGTTGCCAACTACTGCTAAAATGTGCAATTCTAACATCATCTAGATTTCGCAAATAATCTATTCCTAATAGTCATTTGCACCACCCTTGTCACATAGGCATCTGTATTAACCTACTGCCTAAAACAATACCTAGCATATTTTGGTAGAAATATAATAGAGATATGAGTGAAGCTAATGATTCATGCCTTCTCCCCACCACTGGCACCTTCCTACTGGCCAAGTACCAGATGTAAACTTCTCCCACATTGGCTGTATTTTGCTGCCAGAAAAAACACCCTACCTGGTCAAGAAATACCTAGATATAAGAGTAAGGATTAAAAATTGCATTAAAGTGATATTAAATGAAAATACCATTTGAAGACATAAATACTGTGGATTGAAAGGAATATTCTGTTGAATGGTTTTGGGTGCAGTTGCTAAATTATTTGACCAGAAAGAGTAAGGATGTCATAGCAATCTGCAAATACCACCATACGTTATATTTCTGCCTTAGATGGTAAATAAAAGTGAAGTTTGCCCTTGGGAAAATCCACACTGGTTGTGCAGATCTTAACATCCACTTTTTTTCTCCTTGTACCTTCCTACTTGTTACCTCTTTAACATCTTAAAATCCCTAGTAATGAAGTTGCTGCAGCAGTTTTCACTCATGTTTCTGTTGTGGACATTTTTTTTTCTTTTTATACACACAGTGTGTGCACTTTGTAGCGGCAGTGTAATGAGAGCCGTTTTCTTTTTGAGCCTGAAGGACTGTGTATCAAGGACAGCCACTGCAGATTATTTGTGGCCTTTTTTTATGTAATAGAAAATCTCAACTTCTCAGACAGCTTGGAAGTGCACCAGGAAGGAAATGAATGTTTCCTTCTCAAATGTGTCATTCTGTATTAGCAGAACCTGGGCAGTTTGAGAATTATTGCTTGTATATCTGGAATTAAATTTCAAATGCTTTGAATGTTCATTCTTTACAAGGGTGCCACATTCGCAGAAGTTTAGCCATTAATAGTGTTTTCTGCCACAACAAATACACATTGGAGGGAGTTCATCACAGCCACTTTTCTTCCTTATTGAATGAAATGAATGAGCATCCATTGCACAGATAACAAAGCAATCAAGAAAGAATTTTTGTTTCTTTTTAGCTCAACTGAAAAGTGATAAGCATGCTTGCTGAAAACTTGTGGTCAAAGAAGCCGTTAAAATAAACTTGAGGATTTGTTCTCATTTAAGAAACAATAGACTGAAATGCTGTGATGCCTTTCTGCAATGAACCATGTGGGAAGTGGAGATACAAAATGGTTGCTACAGGGGGCAGTAAACTTATCTTCCATGAGAATATATGTGCCGTTTTCCTCAATCACTTGTCTTTGCTCATTCTGTTGAGGTGAAAATCAGTCGCATATATTACTAAGGAAGGAGGGAGGATCTCATAAAAAGATCAAATTATCAGAATGCAAAAAAAAAAAAGAAAATATTAAAGCAGAGAATGAACCGACTCTGGTTACAGAGTAAAATCCACGAAATGATGCTATAAACCTACCATTGCAGTAAGATGATGGATACAGTGACATTTGAGTTGGGCCTTAAAGAGCAGATGGGGTTTCGACAGGCAGAAATGAAGAGAGCAGATGAGACAGCTGACATAGGATGATGGGTGCAGAGGAGAGAGAAGGGCTCGGAGGGCACAGACTTCAGGCAAGCAGATGCGGCTTGCGGATTCCAGCATCCGCAGGGAGCAGGCCCCAGGATGACTAGGGGACGAGGCTGGCGCGGGCAGAGCCAGCTGAAGGGCACGGGCCCATCAAAAGGACAGCAGGTAGGAAACTCCTGCCTTTTGCCATTTCCAGAGACAGTTCCATTTTATCAGAAGATCTTTAGGTGGTATTTCCTGTTGCTTCTGTGCTTTGTTTTGTTGGAAGATGGAAGATAAGAGTCTTCTGCCAACTGCTAGTCAACATATGGCTCTACCACGTCCAGGACATGCCTGGCGCCACCTCCTCAGGTTTGTACCCTTGTGGTTCAGCTGGTAAAAGAATCCACCTGCAGTGCAGGCGATGTGGGTTCAGTCCCTGGGTTGGGAAGATCCCCTGGAGAAGGGAAAGGCTACCCACTCCAGTATTCTGGCCTGGAGAACTCCATGGACTGTGTAGTCCGTGGAGTCACAAAGAGTGGAACATGACTGAGCGACCTTCACATGCTCCCTACAGCTGCCTCTCCCAGCCCTGACCTAGCTCTCCGAGCAGAGAGTGCTGCAGGCCACACTGCCTTCTGCCTCCTCCTAAAGTCTGACCACTAATCATTTCTCTTTGCACCAACGTGGGCGCCCACTTTGGGAATATGTTGATATCATTTATTCCCAAAGTTCTTTTTTCATTTTTTGAAATAGGCTTTATTGACATGTAACTAGCATAAGTATCAGCAATTGTCATTGTATATGATTTGAGGTTTTTTAATTGAGTATTACTATAATTGATTTACAGTATTATATGTTTCAGGTGTGCAACATAGTGATTCATAAATTTTATGCTCCATTTATAGTTGTTAGAAAATATTGGCTATATTCCCTCTGTGGTGCCATGTATCTTTGTAGCTTATTTAATTTGTACATTGCAGTTTATACCTGTTAATTCCATACCCTTATCTTGTCCCTCCTTCTTTCCTCTCCCCATTGGTAACCACTAGTTTGTTCTTTATATATGTGGGTTCTAAACTTTTTGTTATGTTCACTAGATTGTTTTACTTTTTATGTTCACCAGATAAGTGGTATAAAAGCTTTGGCATTCTCTGACCTATCTCACTAAGCATAATAGCCTCCAGGTCCATCCATGCTATTGCAAATAGCAAAATTTCATTCTCTTTATGGCTGAGTAGTATTCTGCTGTGTGTGTGTGCGTGTGTGTGTACACACACATACGTACATATACCGCAACTTCTTATCCACTCATGTGTTGATGGACACAAGTTGCTTCTCTCTCTTGGCTTTTCTAAGAAATACTGCTATAAACATTGGGATGCATGCATCTTTCTGAATTACTGTCTTCATTTTCTTCAGACATATACCCTGGGGTGGAATTGCTAGATTATATGGCGGTTTTATTTTTAGCTTTTTGAGGAACCTCCATGCTGTTTTCCACAGTGAGTGCAGCAATTTACATTCCCACCAGCAGTGTACGAGGCTTGCCTTTTCTCCATAGCCTCACTAGCATTTGTTATTTGAGGTATTTTGGGTGATAGCCATTCTGACAGGTGTGAGATGGTGTCTTATTGTGGTTTTGATTTGCATTTCTCAACGATTAACAATATTCAGCACCTTTTCGTGTGCCTGTTGAACATCTGCATTTCCTTTCTGGAAAAATGTCTATTCAGTTACTTTGCCTGTTCTTTTTTTTTTTTTTTTTAATCGGATTATTTGTTTTTTGGATGTTGCGCTGTATGAGCTATTTATTAATACATATTGAGGACATTAGCCTCTTATTGGTCATATCATTTCCACATATTTTCTCCCATTCAGTACGTTGTCTTTTCATTTTGCTGTTGATTTCCTTTGCTATGCAAATGCTTGTGAGTCTAATTAGATTCTATTTATTTAGTTTTGCCTCCATTTCCTCTGACTTAGATCAAAAAACATATTGCTATGACTTATGTCAAAAAGTGTTCTGCCTGTTTTTCTCCAGGAGTTTTCTGGCTTCAGCCTTACATTTAAGTCTTCAATCCATTTTTACTTTATTTTTGTATATGGTGCTAGAAAATGTTATAGTTTCATTCATTCACATGTAGTTGTCCTATTTCCCCAACATAACTTGTTAAAGAGACTATTCCTGCCCCACGCCACCCTGTTCTTGCCTCCTTTGTCATAGATTAATTGATTGTAAGTGGGTGGCTTTAGTTCTGGTATGTGGGATTTTTTGACATATATGTGGTGGTGGTGGTAATGGTGGGGTAGTCACTAAATTGTGTTATCCCATGGACTGCAGCCAGCCAGCCTCCATATGCATAGGCATATAATCACCACCACATCTCAATATGTTCCTGTCTTATGCTTGAAAATAATTCTTAAAAAATAAATATTGTGAGGATCATAAAGAATATACTTGTGGTGTCTCAATGTAAGCTCCTTTGGGAAGGAATGATTCAGCCATTGACACTGAATAAAGCTGCTGGAGAGTGGAGGTAGGACTAGCCTTGAAGATAGAGTCTTGAGGAGGATATCTAGGAACCTTGTTCATGAGTATCATAGGGCATGTGGGCATCAATTACATACCAGAACAATAGGAAATTTTCAACATTATTGCTGGTGATAGAACTTAAGTTATCCACACCTAGAAAAATGAAGAAAGTTGTTACTTTATCAAAAATAATGCTATTTACCAAGACTGGTGTTCCTAATCATTTATACAAGATTGTCTCTCATCAAAATAGAAATCATATATATCATTGATAATAGTAGATGTTCTTGGAGGAATTTTATTTCATTGTTACATTAAGGACATTTTTCAGCACTAAAATGTGAGGCGATTGAGCATGTTGTATGAACTTAAATTTATTGTATTTAAAGGTTCACTGGAACAAAGAAAAGTTTCTCCGAGTTAAGATTTTTATTTATTTATTTTCCTAAACTAGTGTGAATACTTTTCACACATGTAGATGACCATGAGGGTTCTGTGAGACAGCAATGCAAACTCAAATGCTGGCGTACATGGCCTTCACTTAATTACTTAAAAAATGGTTTTTACATACTCTTAGGCAATTGGTCCATACCAAGCAGGGGAAATAGAGACTACTTCTGCCTCCACTGAGCTTTAAAACTGAGTGGAGAAAAAAATAGATTTTATCAAATGATGCTATAAAAATATAGCTTAAGTGATAAATACAGAGAATAAAATGTATAAGCAGCTAGTCTATACAGTAGCCCCCACTCCCCCGTACATGGTTTTGATTTCTGCAGTTTCAGTTACCTGAGGTCAACTGAGATCTTTAAATATTAGATGGAAGTTCCAGAAAGAAACAAATAGTGTTTTAAATTGTACATCATTCTGAGGATCACGATGACATTTCCCTTAATCCTGCTCCTTCTCCACTGGGACATGAAGCCTTCCTTTGTCCAGCTTTAACTCACAATTGGCCACTCAGTAGCTGCTTCGCCAGAGTGACTGTTGCAGAATCCAGGGCTTGTGGTCAAGTGACCCTTATTTAATATGATGGCCCCAAACCACAAGAGCGGTGATGCCGGCAGTGTGGAGATGCCAGAGAGGAGCCTTCAAGGGCTTCCTTCAAGTGGAAATAGTGACTTAATAGTGATAGAAAAAATATTGTATGTTGAAATCTACAATAAAAACGAATTTTCTCTCCATGAAATTGTGAAGAATGAAGAAAAATATGCTCTGGTTTTGCTCTCACCTCATACTGCAAAAGTCACATCCACTGTACGTGATAAATGCTTAGTTAAGATGGAAAAGCCTTTAAATATGTACAGTAAGATTTTGAGACAGACTGCATTCACCTAACTCTTATTATAGTATATGGTTGTCATTCTCCTATTTTCTTATTACTTACCATTGTTAATTTCTTACTGTGCATAAGAGTCAGACATGACTGAGTGACTAAGCATGTGCGTGCCTAATTTATAAATGAAGCATAATCGTAGGTGTGGATGTACAGGAAAAACATATAGCTTATGTGAGGTTTGGTACAGTCCATGGTTACAGGCATCCTCTGAGGGCCTTGAAAAAAGGAGAACTGCTGTACTGGGAAATCTTAAAACTCTGGAAATATTCTGAAAACGTTCCTTGGGAACGAGATAGTTGAATTGAAATCTCAAGGTCAGGATCCTAGAAGAAGGGTGAGAGGTCAGAAGAGGCCCCCTTTAAGGGACTGTGGTTTGGGAGGACGTCACTGGGGAAAGATGGTCAGTGTGGCTGAAGTGCATGGAGAAAGAAGGTCAAGTAGAAAAGGCAAGCCGAGCAGAGGTCCGGTGCTGAGGGCGTTTATCAGCCACGTCACAGACCCAGCCTTTATTATATGAGATTTGAAGGATTATAAGCAGAAGAGCAGCAGGATCTGGTTTTGAAAATGTGGTAGCAACACCAACGTGAGAGATGTGTGTGTGAGTGTTAGGAAGCAACACCAACATGAAGGGTGTGTGTGTGTGTGTGTGTGTGTGTGTGAGTGAGTGTTAGGAAGCAACACCAACATGAAGGGTGTGTGTGTGTGTGTGTGTGTGTGCGTGCATGTGTGTGTGTCATAGTCGCCCAGTCATGTCTGGCTCTTTGCAAGCCCATGGACTGTAGCCCACCAGGCTCTTCTGTCCATGGGATTCTCCAGGCAAGAATATTTGAGCGGGTTGTTATCCCCTTCTCCAGAGGATCTTCCCAAAACCGGGATCGAACTCAGGTCTCTTGCACTGCAGGCAGACTGTACCACCTGTGCTACCAGCTGGGAGACAGTGATGTGATGGTAATTAGATTATTCACATATCCCCAAATTGCAGTGGAGCAAGCACTTTGCACATTCCAAATGGGACTAAGTGGCTGGAGAAAGACAGGGTCGTGGGGAAAAGTGACAAAATTCCTGCTTTTCATTCTGGACTTGAAAGTCAAGAGCAAGCGAAAAATGAAATATCCAATAGTCAGGGTGTATCAAGTGCTAAGAAGAAAATAAAGGAACAGTGGGGCAGCCACAAGAAAGGAGGAAAAATAACAAATATAAAAATGGGTATACAAATTTAAATTAATAGTCTATGGAAATAGGAGGGGTATCTACTCTGCACTAGGGTCATATAATTAATTAGCAAAGTACAGGAATTAGTGTATATGTGTGTGTAACATTTAAGATGGTGAAAAGGGTTTTATTAGAACTTTCTTTTCTGGAAAGGGTGATGACTCGGTTGTTAACTTCCTGAAATCTGCAGCTCTGTAAATATGTTTGCACTAATTATTAACTCTGTGTCTGTCCTCAGATTCACAAGTGAAATTCAATAAATACATAGGGTCTGAAAATGAAAAGCTGTCATATTTGTTAAAGCATTTATTAAATACAGTTAATGTCTATTGTTCAAATTGTGTTCTCAGTTTAAACATGAGATCTTGGTTAGTTGGGGTTAATGAAAAATAAATTATGCCAAATAAATAAATGATGTCTACTGAAATCGATATTTAAGAAATTGAAATCAGAATAAGCACGCACCCACAGTTAGTAACAGATAGTCTAATATTATCTAATGTACTTTTTTATGGACTATTTACAGAAAGAGAAATGGTTGATATTAATTTTTGAAGACGATTTTGTAACCCATGCCAGTAGTACTTAATTTTATAATATTTGGCAATCTAGAGCTTTCACAGTTAAGTGTTCTAAGTTACTTAGAGAAGATTTAGGATTAATGTTCCTTCTGAAATCGTACTGTCTAGTTCAATTTTTAAGTATCTTTTCCTTGATATTTACATTTCTGTGGTTTTCTTTAGAGACCGCTTAGATTTACTACTTAATAAAACCAATTTGCCTGTATAAAATTACATTATGTATTTTAACTTTATTATTAACTGGAGAAGAAATGTTCATTTATTTTAGTTTTCAATTTATGTATTTGAAGACTAAAGTACTAGGAAAACATGCCATGCACAAATGATGAAGAAATAGGATATTAACATTCTATTACATAGCATAAAATGAGAAAGAAGTTGTCATTTATTTGATGGCCAAGAAGTATGATTCAGTACCAGTTTATACCTTAGGGTTGCATAAGTGACTAAAGTATGTGAACAGTTGCTGCAGTTTGCAGAGTGAGGATATCATAATGTAATTTTAAACGCTGAAACTTCCAAAGTCTATATATGATACCATCAATCTTTTCATCCAGTTTTAGGACCCAAATGCTTGTGTTTAATTTGACAAATTAGCTCAGAAAAACTGATGAAGCAACAGTTCACTGTTAACTTGGTGATCCCAACATCAACTTCTTTTATGTATATGCGATTTTGATAGAGAAGTTATTAAACAGGAGAAAATCATTTTCTAAGTAAACTGAGTCTGAAAAAAAATTTTTTTAAAGCACTGTAGGAGATTTATGATAATAATGGATCACAGCTGAATAGGTAACATGGAAATCAAACTGCCACCTCAATAGTGTCCTAGCACTTAGATCTATTTAGTTTCCATAGAACTGTTAAGGAAAATTATACTGGAGCTTATTTAATTTTTTTAAATATCTAAAAGTAATAAGTTTCAGAGATTTATTTTAAAACTATATACATGCATACTCCATACATATAGACACTTATACACACTGGCATGTGCAAATACAAATATATTTTTCCAAAATCCTTTCACATTTGCTATCTTTGTCATCAGCATTGCCTTACATGATCTCAAAGACAATTTTAATTTTTTATTGTACAAGTGAGTCAACTAAGGTGCACCAATTTCCAAGGATTCACTTGTGACCCATTGTCTTAGATGTATATCTAAAATTATACCACAGTCTTTTGAGGTACAATTTTAAGCACTTTTTACTATATTGTCCTGCTGGTATATTTTTCGAAGCTGCAAGCTGAAGTTTCATGTGACCTTCTTCTCCAAATCACGTAGGTTGAATAGATACTATTTGTCCACCCAGTGTCACTGTCTCGGTTTTCTCTGCATCCAGCATGAAGCATGCAGGGCTTCCCAGTGGTAAAGAATCCACTTGCCAATGCAGGGACAGAGGTTCCATCCCTAGGCTTGCAAGATCCCCTGGAGGAGAAATGGCAATCCATTGACATATTCTTGCCTAGAAAATCCCATGGACAGAGGAACCTGATGGGCTACAGTCCATGCGGTTGCAAAAGAGTTGGACAGGACTAAGTGACTAAGCTACAGTAAAGTGTGTGTTCGAGTATCATTTGTAGGTGGGTGTGGGCCTTGCCTAAATTCTGGCAGAATGTATCTTAACAGCAGCATTGTCTGGGACTTTTCTGAAAGCTACGTTAGTGTTGCCACAGGGGCAAGATGGGACATTCTGTGTTTTTCTTTGTCTACCCTTTTGCTTCCTGGAAAGCAGACTGGTGGCTGAGGTTCCAGCTCCCGTGTCTTTGGCCATGAAGTATTCATGCAGATGAGACTCACGTGCTAAGGGTGGAGAAAGCAAGGAATGAGTAAAGGGTTTACTTCACAATAAATTCATGAAACCTGTTTGTCACCTTTGTATTGTGAACCATCTGACTACTTTTACATGGCAGAGTACGTTGTGTTCCAGCCACTGTTATTTTAGATTTTCTATTATATACAGACCCACCAAACCCTAACTGATGTGATATTGAAACCGTTCACCTTAGATTGAGACTTGAACCCATGTGGCCAGGACTTGAACCTAGCCAAAACCCATGGTCTTCCAACTGAGATTCTCATGCCTGGTTTTAGAACCTAGTGAAACTCAGGTTCTTGATGTCTCATCACATGAAGAACTCAGCAAGAGACACAGTGATAGGTAAGAAGTGGATCTATTTAGAGGGAGACACACTCCACATACAAGCATGTGGGCTGTCTCAGAGGGCAAATGCAGCCTCAAAATGTGGCGTGGTTAGCTTTTATGGGCCGGGTAATTTCATAGGCTAATGAGTGGCAAGATTATTCCAACTGTTTTGGAGAAAGGCTAGAGATTTCCAGGAACTGGGTCAGTCTTGGAACTCTCCTGGTGCCTCTGGGTATGCCATTTAGCTTGCTGATGTTACAGTGAGCATGCCCTGAGAATCAAGGTCTAGTTGAAGTTGACTTATCTGCCATCTTCGACTCATTCGATTCTAATCAGTTTATGTTGTGTCCTTGGGCTGGGTTATTCTTTGAAAGGTGGTGCCTTGATCTCTTTGCTTCTTTTTTAATATTAAAAGTGTGGATATTAGTAATCTAAGCATAAAAGTGTTGTTCAGTCTCTCAGTCGTGTCTAACTCTTTGTGACCCCATGGACTACAGCACACCAGGCTCCCTGCCCTTCACATTTCCCAGAGCTTGCTCAAACTCACGTCCATTGTGTAGTGATGCTATCCAGTCATCTTGTCCTCTGTCATCCCTTTTTCCTCCTGCCTTCAATCTTTCTCAGCATCAGGATCTTTTCTAAAGAATCAGCTCTTCGCATTAGGTGGCCAAAGAATTGGAGCTTCAGCTTCAACATCAGTCCTTCCAATGAATATTCAAGATTGATTTCCTTTAGTGTTGACTTGTTTGATCTCACAAAAGTTGGGTTTTGCATTATAGGAAGATAACTTACATTTTTGTCTTTTCACTAATGAATCAAATGCATATCAATTTCTATGTGCTTATCAAATATTCTAAGACTGAAGAAAATCATCTTACTAGATATAGTATAATTTTTAAGTCTAATATTTAATGTGGATTTTTGTAGAATACCCATATAGTGATTATGAACATAATATTTCACCCATAGCCCAAAGGAAAACTGGGATAGTCTGTCACAGCACAGATTAATGGAATAAACTCCCAACACACAGGCCAGTGAGTTATTTCTCTTCCACACTCTTTATCTAACTCTGTGACTTTGAGCAGGTCACTCAAGATCACTGGGCTTTTACTTTCTCTGTTGTAAAGTAGGTGAGTGAGCTTTCTGTAACTTGACTTCTAGCTTCAAAACTATTGACAAATAGTATAATGAGAATCCTTATATCATTGTTAGCTTTGAAAACAGAAAAAAGTAAAGCATGAAAAGTCTTAAATAGACAAAGTAGACAATAAATATAGTTTAAGAAATACAGTATATATTTATGTGTAAAACTTTTATTCTTTTAATAAACATCATTACATAGTCAATTTTCACATTTTTACAGCTCACTGCCTTTTCCAAATCATTGAATTTGTCAACATAAATGGAAGAGAAAAGTTATTTTCTTTAACTCAGATTTAGTTAACCAGAGATGCTATGTAAGGAAGAGGACATAAAAATCACTGTAATAGCTGTTTTTAAAATCTGAAAATTACATATTGTCTCTTGGTTCTTGTGAAAAATGTTTTCAAACATCAGCATGTTTCTTCACACTTGCATTTGTTTCTAGTAAATTACTAGCTTATTCCAACAAGCAAGTAATTATCTAAGTTTTAGGGGGAAA
This sequence comes from Neotragus moschatus, assembly GCA_006410615.1. Lineage (NCBI taxonomy): Eukaryota > Metazoa > Chordata > Mammalia > Artiodactyla > Bovidae > Neotragus > Neotragus moschatus. Next base: position 176,416 of record SJYA01003130.1, read on the forward strand.
AAAATCACAATACTGTTAACTAGATACTGGATGGATGTTAATAGCACTTCCTTCCATGGTTCTCTGATACAGATGCTCCTGATTATTTACAGAACTTGTCGTCTGGGAAACAACCAAAATGCCCAATGTATAAGGAAACACATTTATGGCGACCACGTGCAAGCATGCTAAGTCACGTCGGTCACATCCAACTCTTTGCCACCCTATGGACCGTAGCCCAGCAGGCTCCTCTATCCATGGGATTCTCCAGGCAAGAATACTGGAGTGGGTTGCCACGCCCTCTCCTAGGAGATCTTCCCGACCCAGGGATTCAACCAGTGTTTCTTACATCTCATGCCTTGGCAGGTGGGTTCTTTACCACTAGTACCATCTGCAAACCCCTAGGGCAATCATATGGGTATTCAAAGATGGGTGGCACAGATTAGAGATTTTTATATTTTGAGTGAAAGTTCCAAGAGGACTAATTTCAGGCTAACGCTGAATCAAGCTTATTTTACAGAGGAACTCTTTAAGTGAGAGAGAAATAGGAAGCAGATTTATAGAGATCCATTTTCCCAAACCAGATACTCTTTAGCAGAGGCCCCCAACACCGACTGTCCCAAGAGCACTTTAGTTTTTAAATTGAGTTTAATGGTAATGAAAATAAAAAATGAAAACTTTTAGACAAAATGTCATTACGAGAAGTTGCTGCAGCAGTTGAAATACAGCACTCTAAATAGAATTTTGTTTGGTTTGATTTTTGGTTGCTCAAGTTTTTCTGTTAAGAGCCAGGGCTCCCACCTATGACATCAAGGAAGTTGCAACTGAGTTATAATATGCTAAAAAATGAGTTTGTTGAAGTTTAAATGTGAATAACTTCTATTAGGACAGCCAAGGGCTAATGGCTTGGAAGCACAGTCCTTTAAGTCAAGCTATTAAAAATATTTTCCTTTTCAATTCACACCTTTATTTTTCTTGGGGCCCATTGCCTGATTGTGCATCTGATAATGGAAGTGCATTTCTAAAAGTACTTAAGGAACACACTTGGGATTTGAAAGGTAGACAGACTTTTGTTAGAGATGCGGGGACCCATTATGTGGATTTCCCTCTGGGTAACCACACTTTTCAGCCTTCACGATATCATCTCTTTACAGAAGACTCTAAAATGAAGCCAATATTGAAATCAGAAGAAATGCTATTGATTCTGTCTTTTGTAATGAAAAGGATATGGACCAATAAGTTCAATGTATGCCAGTGGGAGGAGGAGGGCTAAAACAAAACAAGCAAGCAAACACAAGCAGTGAGCAAATATAGGAAAGATGAACTCAGTTGTTCCTTTTCTTTTTGGTTGTACAGCGCAGCATGTGAGATTTTAGTTCCCCAGCCAGGGATCAAACCCGTGACCCCGGCAGTGGAAGCACAGATCCGTAACCCCTGCACCAGGGAAACCTCTCAGCTGTCCTTTTCTGTCATTGCTCTAGGATACTACCGAAATTTAAGAAGTGTATAAAAGAACTAGCTGATAGAGGAAGAAAATAGCTTTTATTTTTGTTAGGTTCCGTTGTATTGGCAGAACTTCTTAACTAGATACAGCCGATAAAGTGCTAAAAATTGGAAGGGAAACGATAAAACCAATAAACAATAAGAAAAACTCACTGGAAATTTTCAGTTTATTAAATGGCATGTTTTGAAGAAAATGATTTAAAGATAGCCAAAACTGACAGAAATTGACTTTTCTGGTGGAAATAGATATTTGATAACGTTGAAGCACTATATGTGGTTCGGGTTACCCTTGTTTATTCATTTTTAAATGTATTGAGCATTTCCTAGGAAGTAAGATGCTGCTGCTAAGTCGCTTTAGTCGTGTCCGACTCTGTGCGACCCCATAGACGGCAGCCCACCAGGCTCCCCGATCCCTGGGATTCTCTAGGCAAGAATACTGGAGTGGGTTGCCATCTCCATCTCCAGTGCATGAAAGTGAAAAGTCAAAGTGAAGTTGCTCAGTCGTGTCCGACTCTTCGCAATCCCGTGGACTGCAGCCTACCAGGCTCCTCTGTCCATGGGATTTTCCAGGCAAGAGTACTGAAGTGGGGTGCCATTGCCTTCTCCTACATTTGTTACTACTAAAAGTTAAATCAACATGATGAAAATGTTTTGTATCGTTTTGTTGAGTTGCTTAATTCTCTTTCAGTACAGTTCTGTTCAGTCACTCAGTTGTGTCCCATATTTTGCACCCACATGGACTGCAACACACCAGGCCTTCCTGTCCATTGCCAACTCCAGAATTTACTCAGACTCATGTCCCTTGTGTTGGTGATGCCATCCAGCCATCTCATTCTCTGTCTTCCCCTTCTCCTCCTGCCTTCAATCTTTGCCAACATCAGGGTCTTTTCCAATGAGTCAGTTCTTTCTATCAGCTGGCCAAAGTACTGGAGTTTCAGCTTCAGCCTCAGTCCTTCCAATGAATATTCAGGACTGATTTCTTTTTGGATGGACTGGTTGGATCTCCTTGCATTCCAAGGGACTCCCAAGAGTCTTCTCCAACACCACAGGTCAAAAACATCAATTCTTTGGCATTCAGCTTTCTTTATAGTCCAACTCTCACATCCATACATGACTACTAGAAAAAGACCTTTTGGCAAAGTAATGTCTCTGCTTTTTAATATGCTGTCTGGGTTGGTCATAACTTTCCTTCCAAGGAGTAAGCATCTTTTAATTTCATGGCTGCAATCACCATCTGCAGTGATTTTGGAGCCCTAAAAAATAGTCTCTCATGATTTCCATTGCTTCCCCATCTATTCCCCATGAAGTGGTGGGACCAGATGCCATGATCTTTGTTTTCTGAATGTTGAGCTTTAAGCCAACTTTTTCACTCTCCTCTTTCACTTTCATCAAGAGACTCTTTAGTTCTTCTTCGCTTTCTGCCATAAGGGTGGTGTCAGCTTCATATCTGAGGTTATTGATATTTCTCCTGGCAATCTTGATTCCAGCTTGTGCNACCAGATGCCATGATCTTTGTTTTCTGAATGTTGAGCTTTAAGCCAACTTTTTCACTCTCCTCTTTCACTTTCATCAAGAGACTCTTTAGTTCTTCTTCGCTTTCTGCCATAAGGGTGGTGTCAGCTTCATATCTGAGGTTATTGATATTTCTCCTGGCAATCTTGATTCCAGCTTGTGCTTCCTCCAGCACAGCGTTTCTCATGATGTACTCTGCATAGAAGTTAAATATGCAGAGTGACAATATACAGCCTTGACGTACTCCTTTTTCTATGTGGAACCAGTCTATTGTTCCATGTCCAGTTCTAACTGTTGCTTCCTGACCTGCATACAGATTTCTCAGGAGGCAGGTCAGGTGGTCTGGTATTCCCATCTCTTTAAAAATTTTCCAGAGTTTGTTGTAGTCCACACAGTCAAAGGCTTTGGCATTGTCAATAAAGTAGAAGTAGATGTTTTTCTGGAATGCCCTTGCTTTTTTGATGATCCAACAAATGTTGGCAGTTTGATCTCTGGTTCCTGTGCCTTTTCTAAAACCAGCTTGAACATCTGGAAGTTCATGGTTCACGTACTGTTGAAGCCAGGCTTGGTGAATTTTGAGCCTTTCTCTGCTAGCATGTGAGATGAGTGCAATTGTGCTGTAGTTTGAACATTCTTTGGCATTGTGTTTCTTTGAGATTGGAATGAAAACTGATCTTTTCCAGTCCTGTGGCCACTGCTGAGTTTTCCAAATTTGCTAGCATATTGAGTGTAGCACTTTCACAGCATCATCTTTTAGGATTTGAAATAGCTCAACTGGAATTCTATCACTTCCACTATCTTTGTTCGTAGTGATGCTTCCTAAGGCCACTTAACTTCGCAATCCAGGATGTCCGACTCTAGGTTGGTGATTACACCATCATGATTATCTGGATCATGAAGACCTTTTTTGTATAGTTCTTCTCTTTAACTTGTATTTAATGGGAAAACTGGAGTGTACCCTTAAAAATGTCAGATTGGTGAATCATGGAGAGACCATCTCCCTAAAATGCCCCAAAGGAGATGGTCAGAAAAAGCTGAGGCTAGTGAAGATATAGTTTATACTTTTAAAAAAGCATAAGGTGACAAGGGATTCATTCTGGAAGCTAGGATTTTACGTACAGGTTTTTGAAAGTTCCTCTTTCTCAAAGATGAAGCTGAGCATATTGAAACATACCAACAAATTGGCCAAGATGTGAAGCAAGTGGAACTCCCATACCCTAGTGTAGGGAGTGTACAGTGTATAAACACTCAGAAAGACTGACAGTTACTTATAAGTTAAATATACATATACTTACTGTTTGTCACAGCAATTCCTCTTGTAGGCATTTACCCCAGAGGTGTGAAGACATATACACAAAAAGATGTATCTTGTTCACAGAGGTTTATTCATAATATCCAAGCACTGCAAGTAGCCCAGATGTTTATTAATAGATAAGTGGATTTGTAAAAATGCGTATTCATGCAGTTAAAAGGTACTCTCCAAAGAATAGAAACAGACAGCTCATATATATAACTATAGGGATGATTCTCAAAAACATTTTTCTAAATGAAGGAAGCAAAAAAAAAAAATGAAGGAAGCAAGACACACACACACAAGTAACACTATATGATTGCATGTATATGAAATTCTAGACAGGCAAAGTGATCGTGATGGAAAGCAGCATACAGGCGGTCCTCTGGGGACTAAGGGTGGCAATGGTTTACTACAAAGGGATGAGAAAATTTGAGGGGTGATGGGAATGTTCTTTAACTTGATTGGGAGGGTTATATAAGTATATATTTTGTCAAACCCTTTGATCTATAGACTTAAAATGAGTTTATTTTTGTGCATAAACTATATCTTTATAAGAAAACATGCTAATATTGCATTTTATATTTTAACAACCTAGCCAGAAAGAATAAGACATGGAGAGAACTAAAGTGTTGAAAGAAACTGAGTAAGCAAAAGCCAAATAATGAATTCAGACTTAATTTTATCTTAATTCAGAACTGATAGGGCACCATTTTTCTAAAATGTTCTGCACTCTCCGCTGTATCTGTAGTCTTGTTTGCTATCTCATGGTCTGGAACATTCATCGCGGTCATGACCAGTGTCCATTGATTTGAGCTGGCATTGGTTTGAGTGTAAACTATTTTAAAGTTAGTTTAGATAATTAGAAGAACAAGTAATGATGTTAAAAGTAAGTATAAGTTAAAAGTAAAATACACTTGATGCAGAGATTATGTTCCATTTATTATTAATATGGGAATTGAGCTACATATGTGCCAAAAGTGAAAATATATGAATGCAGTGATGTGTGAACCAGTTTTAGCTGTTAGAAAATTTTGCATCAGAACTGAAATTTTCATGGTTTCTTTTTCCATTTTTTCATTATTTCTCTCTGGACTTGCTTTCCATTTGTAATTGCTGATCATTAAATGTTTTCCAAGATTTCTGATTTCTCTATATTTGAGGTGACCGTATAAGTTGTCAGGCAAATTTTGATACTTTTGGAGAGAAAGGGAATACTAGGAAAATAGACTTTAAAAATTATAGTGTTCTGGGGAAAATTAGGCTATAAAATTGTCCTATGTAAAATCCTTGTATGGGTATTATAAATGTTCTTATTGGAGCTATATTAAACTATAAAGTTTTCCAGCTTCATTTTATATACCACTTCATATAGGACTGCATACAAAGTTGGACTCAGTAAACACTTGTTGCAAGATATAAATTTTACTTTTTCTTACCTAGAGAATAAAATACTATTGTTTGCTACTAGAATTAGGAATTTGTGCAGACATGACTAAAGTGACTTAGCAGCAGCAGCAGACTTCATATTGAATTTCTTCCTATAGTGGCCCATTAAGCTGCATATTTGTTTAAAATTATGCTATCATCCCCTCAAACTACTGTATTCTTTTGAGAATAGCTTTATTTTCCCAAATTATTTGAAAGAGCTTCTCATGGAATTCTTATGGATAGAGAAGATGAACTGTCCATGCCATGAAAACAGGATTTCAAACTTTGAGCAGATTCTTATTTATTTGAATAAATGTTCTTTGGTATGTGGAGTTTATCAGTTTATCACAAGTCAGGGATCAGGTTACACTTCTCTCTTTTCCATTCATGGGCTGTGTGGCAGATGGTATGGGATGACTTGGGTCCCTCACAGAATTCACATGTTAAAGCTGTAACTCTCGATACCTCAAATTTGGCTATATTTGGAGACAAGGTATTTAAAGAAGTAATAAAATGAAAGTGTGAGCTTTAGCATGGTCCTAAGGTCCATCTATTCAAGGCTGTGGTTTTTCCAGCAGTCATGTATGGATGTGAGAGCTGGACTGTGAAGAAAGCTGAGTGCCAAAGAATTGATGCTTTTGAATTGTGGTGTTGGAGAAGACTCTTGAGAGTCCCTTGGACTGCAAGGAGATCCAACCAGTCCATTCTGAAGGAGATCAGCCCTGGGATTTCTTTGGAAGGACTGATGCTAAAGCCGAAACTCCAGTACTTTGGCCATCTCATGCGAAGAGTTGACTCATTAGAAAAGACCCTGATGCTGGGAGGGGTTGGGGGCAGGAGGACAAGGGGACAACAGAGGATGAGATGGCTGGATGGCATCACCGACTCAACGGACATGAGTTTGAGTAATCTCTGGGAGTTGGTGATGAACAAGGAGGCCTGGTTGCTGCAATTCATGGGGTCGCAAAGAGTCAGACATGACTGAGCGGCTGAACTGAATCTAATCTGTCTGGTATCCTTGTTGGTGGAAGAAACTTAACAAGAGAGCATGTGTACAGATGAGAGACGATGTGCAGGCAGAGGAAGGAGAAGATGGCCATGCACAAGCCAAAGTGAGGGGTCAGGAAACTTAATATAGCATCTAGATCTCCATTGCTACTGCCTTGCTACACTGCTTGGACTACCTACAGGCCTAGCTAGACCAAACTGCTCCATGAACTCCCTCTGACCCAGTCTGGAAAGACCATTAAGTCACTGCTAAGTCACTGCTATAGAAACTGCCTGGCTATACGGCCCCCAAACCTTCTTTCTTTCTCCACACCCAGACCAGTGGACCCAGATGAGTCTTGCTTGATGCATGGCCCTGTTTTTTTTTAATCAATCACCGTATGAAAGAGTAGCTTGCTATTGTAACATGTTTCATAGGAGAGGTTTAAAATAGAGAAAAGGTGGCTTATTTGATACTGTCTTTATCATCATATGCATGGAAGAAGGAATCCCTTCAATAACTGTGTTGGAGAGCTAGTTAGCCTGATTAGAAAGTGCTGCTCTCCATGTGCTAGCATGTAATTTCCCAGCATGGTTCAGTAGCAGGATATTAAAGAACCCAGCGAAAAGGATCATCCTGTTCTATATCTTAAGGTCTTCATTGTTCTGCTGTGCAATGGCATAATGAGAATGACTAGCCTAATTCAATGAGAGGACTCTACTATTTCCTCTTGGCTTTTGTGAGATAGAAATTATCTGCTAATGTGGAAATGCCAACTGTGATGATCTGCGCTTTCATCTCCATGTAATAGGACTCGAGAGCAAGCAACCACATTTGCCTCTTTTTCTGAAATCCCTCTGTGACACACATTAGGATGTTCTACACAAATAACACACTTCAAAATCCATGTGTCTGTTCACCTTGTAGTGTGTAAACAGTATGCATTGAGTCAACCACCATCTGAATCTCTATATTCTGTTGTTCAAATCTTACCATGTTCCTTTATTTAGGAACAGGCAAAATGATAGGATACTGAAAGAGGAACTCCCCAGGTCAGTAGGTGCCCAATATGCTACTGGAGATCAGTGGAGAAATAATTCCAGAAAGAATGAAGGGATGGAGCCAAAGCAAAAACAGCTGTGGATGTGACTGGTGATAGAAACAAAGTCCGATGCTATAAAGAACAATATTGCATAGGAACCTGGAATGTCAGGTCCATGAATCAAGGCGAATTGGAAGTGGTCAAACAGGAGATGGCAAGAGTGAACACTGATATTCTAGAAATCAGCGAACTAAAATGGACTGGAGTGGGTGAATTTAACTCAGATGACCATGATATCTACTACTGCAGGCAGAAATCCCTTAGACAAAATGGAGTAGCCATCATGGTCAACAAAAGAGTCCAAAATGCAGTCCTTGGATCCAATCTCAAAAACAACAGAATGATCTCTGTTCGTTTCCAAGGCAAACCATTCAATGTCACAGTAATCCAAGCCTATGCCCCAACCAGTAACACTGAAGAACCTGAAGTTGAACGGTTCTATGAAGACCTACAAGACCTTTTAGAACTAACATACAAAAAAGCTGTCCTTNAGAAGGGGATGACAGAGGATGAGATGGCTGGATGGCATCTCTGACTCAATGGACATGAGTTTGAGTAAACTCTGGGTGTTAGTGATGGACAGGGAGGCATGACGTGCTGTGATTTATGGGGTCGCAGAGTCAGACAACGCTGAGTGACTGAACAGAACTGATAGTAGTATAATTTTTCTATTTTCAATGTGTTCCATAACCTCTATTGACATTCATTCAGAATATTTTTTATTAAAGTCCCAGTGTACAGGATATTATTACTTTTTAGTCATATTGGCTTATTTTTGAGGTACAGTGGTCCAGTCCACTATTTCTCAAAACCGAATGCTGAAATCAGGGATCTGTAGTCTACTATGGGGATAATTCCCCTTATGGCTCAGCTGGTAAAGAATCTGCCTGCAANCATTCATTCAGAATATTTTTTATTAAAGTCCCAGTGTACAGGATATTATTACTTTTTAGTCATATTGGCTTATTTTTGAGGTACAGTGGTCCAGTCCACTATTTCTCAAAACCGAATGCTGAAATCAGGGATCTGTAGTCTACTATGGGGATAATTCCCCTTATGGCTCAGCTGGTAAAGAATCTGCCTGCAATGCAGGAGACCTGGGTTTGATCCCTGGTTTGGGAAGATCCCTTGGAGAAGGGAAAGGCTACCCACTCCAGTATTCTGGCCAGTATTCCACGGACTGTATAGTACATGGAATCACAAAGAGTTGGATATGACTGAGTGACTTTCACACAATCACAGGGATAATTCACATGTAAGATTTACAGCCACTTAAGACCTTAGACTTCTGAGGGTATGCCTGAAACAGTGTATTTTCACTGCTGCATTTTGATATTCAGAAACTGGTAGGAGATTCTATAAAACTTGATTAACCAGAAAATGTCCATTTCCATTTTTCATTTCCTTCCAGTGCATTTACTACAAAAGTGTTAGATTCTGGGATAGATAACTATTTATGTATTGGAGGAACTAGTAAGTTTTCTCCCATTCAGATAGCATGCTAGAAAACCTTTTGGGGTGAGCAGTGTAAAGCTAATTATACTTGACATAAAAATAGTTAACGAAGAAAATTTAAAAAGTGTGATGGTTGAGGATTGACAGCTAGAAAGAGAAAAGGGTTTTGATTTCTTAGGATGGCAGTCTTCTACTTTCAGATGTTGATAGTAAATCAGCATTTTAAAATCCCTCTTAATTAAACCAGAACTTGAAAAAAATCTCTTCTGAGTAATCTATCCTTGTGGTAGTGCTGGTATACTAGGAGATGGTGCAGAAAGAGGGCATAGCAGTCATTAGGAATGGGTCAGAATAGAATCAGTAATTTAGTGAACAGAAAACTCTAATATAAGAAAATAATTTATCAGGGGAAAAAAAAAAAAAAAAACGTAGGGTATACCAAGCCCCCAACCTAGAGTTAATGGAAGAAAAGATACATTTCCCACTAATTACAGAACAAGACTGTCTCTCAAGACATCCTACCTGGTTGGGAAAGTAAAGGACAACCGAAATGCCCTAAGGGAAATGCAAAACAGGAAAATAAACATCTGGATTATAGTATTAAATGACCTCAAAATGATTCATAGAGCTCAAAGTATATTCCGGTAAGGAGAGAACAGTCTTCCACGAGCCCTTAATCAAATGTGTGTTCAGTGACTATCTCTGGCTGCTGCCGCCTGGGACATTCCCTGGAAATCTTCCTTTCAAGGAGTAGTCTTTTCTCCCCTATTTTTCAGGCCTCATTTCACCAGTTACAAAACTCAATTCTCCTCTGATTGTGTTGCAAATCGTTATAATTTAACCGGTCTCAAATCTATGCAAAATCTCTCCCTCTTCATAGACAAAGAAATAGCAAATTGTTTTATCCCTAACCAACAAGTCTAAATATCAAAATTCTAAAATATAATTGAAATGTGCATGGGTGAGCATTGCACATATGAAATGTGCATGTGTGAAACAGCAAAAGTGAACAACGTATATGAACAACAAATGTGTTCATAATTTGTTGCATATACTACAAAGTTCTCCATTCTAGATATTTCCCTAGTCTGCCTAATTACATAAATCATTATTGCCGCAAAGGACTGAAACCACTAATTGCAACATTTATCAAAGTACAATATATATATATGGCCAAATATTAGCAAAATAAATACATAAAATTAAAATATCAGTGATTCTATGGGTTCTTTAGAAAAAGAAGGTTCTGTAACTTTGTGGTAGCATCAGTTATTCTCTTACCATCTCCATAGACCCTTTTAAATATTTTCCATATGGTCAGGACCCATAAGGAAAATTCAGTCTCAGTTAAGTGTGTCTGTAGTTCTGAAGTCATTTTATCATTTCACATATTTTTAAAATTCATTTATTTTTAATTGAGGGATAATAGCTTTACAATATTTGTTTGGTTTTTGCCATACATCATCATGAATTAGCCATAGGTATACAAATTTCCCCTCCCTCTTGAACCTCACTCCCACCTCCCACCCTTTGCCAGCTTTCTGGTTTGTTACAAAGCCCAGGTTTAAACTCCGTGAGTCATGTAGCGGATCCCCTTTGGCTGTCTAGTTTATGTATGGTAGTGCATATGCCTTCATGCTGCTCTCTCCATTTGTCTCATCATCTCCTTCCTCCCCCGTACCCTACTCCCCAAGTCCATAAGTCTGCTTCTGTGTCTGAGTCTCCATTGCTGCCCTGCAGATAGGTTCATCAGTACTGTTCTTCTAGATTCCATAGAAGTATATGTTAATATACAATATTTGTTTTCCATTTCTGACTTACTTTACTCTGTATAATAGGCTGTAGGTTCATCTGCCTCGCGAGAACTGATTCAAATGCATTCCTTTTTATGGCCGAGTAATATTCCATTGTATATATGTACCACAGCATCTTTATCCATCCATCCTTTGATGGACATCTAGGTTGATTGCATGTCCTAGCTATTGTAAATAGTGCTGCAGTGAACATTGGGGTACATGTGTCTTTTTCAGTTTGGGATTCCTCAGGATATATGCCTGGAAGTGGTATTGTTGGGTCATATGGTAGGTTTTTAAGGAGTCTCCACACTGTCTTCCATAGTGGCTGTATCAATTTGCATGCCCACCAATAGTCCAAGAGGGTTCCCTTTTCTCCACACCCTCTCCAGCACTTTTTGGTTGTGGATTTTTTGCTGAGGGCCATTCTGACCAGTGTAAGGTGATATTGCATTGTAGTTTTGATTTGCATTTCTCTAATAATAAGCAATGTTGAGCATCTTTTCATGTCTTAATTAATCATCTGTATGTTTTCTTTGGAGAAATGACTGTTTAGGTCTTTTGACCACTTTTTGATTGAGTTGTTTGTTTTTCTGATATTGTATTTATGAATTGCTTATATATTTTGGCAATTAATCCTTGGTCAGTTTTCTCCTTAGTTATTATATTCTTCCATTCTGAGAGTTGTCATTTCACCTTGTTTATAGTTTCCTTTGCTGTGCAGAAGCTTAATTAGGTCCCACTTATCTTTGGGTTTACTTCTGTTATTCTAGGAGAGGGATCATAGAGGATCTTGCTGTGATTTATGTCATCAGTGTTCCTGTTTTCTCTAAGAGTTTTATAGTTTCTGATCTCACCATATAACATTTTGATAAAATGTAATAAAATTACAGTTTCATAAAATGACCATTGCCAGTTATTATGTCATGTCTGTATGACCTCAGTATTCTGTACCACGAACTCTGAGGTAGATACTATCACATCTAAATTTTACATGTGAATGAATGGAAGCACAGAAGGGCTGAGTAACCCCTGCCAAGTCATCATCTAGTGCATTGTGGGCTCATGCTGGAGCACAGGGGCCTAACCCCTGGGTTAATACTTTTATCCACCATTCTTGGTAGCCACACACGTACGCATTACTATAGATCAATTTTCAGAAGCAGTGCTGTGCCTCACTGCAGTTCAGCAAACATTTGATGAGTGCCTGGCCTGTTCTCTGGACTGGTGACATAAAGATGAGTATTAATGGGTAAAAGTCAGGCACTCTCTGAAACTTTACTTCCAACCAGCAGTTAATATGAGAACAATCAACTCTTTTCCCACTACAAGGTTAACTCAGAAGTCCGTATGGCTGTCCTGTAAGATGGCACATGACTAACCTAGAGACACCATCGTGCAAGAATGCTTTTTTATATCATAATTCATTTCATTATAAATAAATCATGGCTCTTAAAGTGGATAGGTTTTAGCTCCACTCCTGACATGTACTCCTTTACTAAAGTCATTCCTGGGAAGGTGGAGTGACTGATCTAATTGAATTTGGAAAAATGATGTATGCTCTGTCCAGCCCTTCTATCTGCCAAGGGACCAGTTGCTATTGGGGGCTGGGTTCCTCCGCTTCCTCAGAAACTGTGCTCCTGGGGAAAGGAGGGATGCAGGGACTGGATGGGGAAGCATGTCTTGTTCTGGGATTCAATATTAATAGCTCAATTCAGTCAACAGGCTTCAACTATGTCCTCCTACGTGATTTCTCTCAGTAGGGGGAGTGGAAAAAGGAGTATTTTTGTTGGCAAACTCACAAGCATTTATTAGACATAATTCTATTCTCCAACAAGAAACAGACAAGTGATGAGTGAGTATATAGGCATTATTACCTAAGAAAACACTTAAAATTTGCTGAAAGTTGTCATCTTTCATATATATATAAATATTCACACATATATATATGTATATATATTGTTCAGTCATGATCCCATGGACTGTAGCCACAACAGGTTCCTTTGTCCATGGAATTCTCTAGGCAAGAATACTAGAGTGGATAGCCATTCCCTTCTCCAGGGGATCTTCCTAACTCAGGGATCGAACCCAGGTCTCCTTCATTGCAGGCATATTCTTCTTACTGTTGGGGCCACCAGGGAAGCCCCATACATATATTCAGTTACAGGTAAATATACACACTTACATACATATATATGTGCATATAAAAACACACAACATATATATATATATATATATATATATAGGTGCATATATGCACACATATATGTACATAGATAAGTAGATACATAGTCCTAAAGAATAGTAGCCAAACTCTTAGTTGCTTCTTTCTTTCCAATAATTGCAAAGTCTTAAAATTTGCACTTCCTTGTCCAGAATTACCTCTAACCACGTTAATAACTAGGAGAACTTGGAAATTGAGATCTTAAATCATAGGAACATCAGTTATAGGAAATAGAAATTTCTTAGATACTAATCAAAGTATCCATCTTTGTCCCATACATTTGACATTTTAACTTTCATGAAATCTAGCTTACCCCAAGAGATAGACCTGTCTCTATCGCCCGTCAGCTTCCAACCTTAGTGCATTCATTGACATTTTAGTGTCAATATTGTAGCTATGTAATAAAGTTTATAACTCATAGCATTTTAGTACAGTCATAGAGAACAAAGAGTGATATCATAATTGCACAAAGGGATCATTAAGTCGCTGGCTAGAGAGAAAATGCTTATGAATGAGCCCAGAATAAGCTCTGTGAGACAGGTGAAGGATTCCATGCTAAAAGGCCAAGGAATGTGACACTTTGTCCTTCTTACCTGAGGCTTGTGCCAGTCAGCTTTTAGGAGGCATTTATGAAACTAACATTTCTGCATGTGGTATCCATGTGGCTATGGTGCAAATATGCTGAATTGTGGCCCCTTTTGCAATGCTGAGAAAGTAAAGTCATTTCATTACTGATTTACATGGGAATTATTATCTGCGACATCTGCACACCCAACACAAGTTGATTTAATTTGCTCAAATTTCCTGGTAATCATACACATTGACAGGGAAAGGACATTCTTTCCCTCCTTACTTTCTTGGAAAAAAAAAAAACAACCACCCATTTCCTCCACTTGAAATTAATGCCCATTACCAATGGCAGCCTTGGAGAGTAGTTTGTTAAAGAGTTAGAAGGGTTAAGGCAGCTTTACTTAGCATCATTTAAGGAAAACAGAATCCTAGCATTTTTGCCTTTAGAGTTTCCTTATTGGACAGTGAAATGCAAAACCGAAGGAAGATAAACTGTCAGTTTGCAGTGTTGCTATATGAAAGTGGAGGGTGTTTAATCACTGAAGAGATGAACTGTGTCATCTTTTTTTTTTCCCCCTCTGTTAAATTCAGGATTGTTCCCTCTGGGATAATCTTTTTTTCCCTCTGTCCAGTTCAGACTTAAATGATACCAGATGTTGGCTGTCCAGCAATATTTTGCTCATTTCTCAGTTGGAAAATTGGCTCTCTTTTTTTGCTCATTTCTTTCAAATCAAAAGATTTTTTAAAAAATTAACAAATTATTGTTGCCTGCAGCAAACCATGAGTTAATGTCTATTGTATTCTGCACCAATTATTAAAGAAACGTTTATTAGGTGGCCACTCTGAACAGGACACTACCCCAGACTCAATTTGACCCCAACCTACTAGTATGAAGGTCTCAAGGATTTCCAGAATTAGCGACTTTATATAAACAATAATCATAGGGCCTTCCATGGTGCTCCAGTGGTTAAAACTACACACTTCTACTGTAGGGGGCCTGAGTTCGATCCCTAGTAAGGGAACTAAGATCCTACATGCTGTGCAGTTCAGCCAAAACAAAACAAATAAACAGAAAGCTCAAACAAAAAGCAATAATCATTTGTATAAAGTGAACATAGGGCTACGCCTGACAACACAGGAAACATAAGAGATGCTGGTTTGATCCCTGAGTCAGGAAGATCCCCTGGAAGGGGGCATGGCAATCTATTCCAGTATTCTTGCCTAGAGAATCCTGTGGACAGAGGAGCCTGGCAGGCTACAGTCCATGGAGTCGCAAAGAGTTGCACGTGACTGAAGCAACTTAGAAGATGGCTGTATCAGTCTGCTTGGGCTGCCATAACGAAGAAGCATAGACCAAGTGACTTAAACAATAGAAATGCATATCCCCACAGCCCTGGAGGCTGGAAGTCTGAAATCAAGGTGTTGGCACGTTAAGTTTCTCCTAATACCTCTCTCCTTAGCTCTCAGCTGACTGCATTTACTGTGGCCTCACATGACGATTTTTCTGTGCACACACATCCCTATTGTGTCTAAATTTTCTCCTCTTATAAGGACACCAGTCAGACTGTATTAAGGTTCATGTAAATGGCCTCATTTTAACTCAGTCACCTCTTTGAAGACTCTGTCTCTAAATATAGTCACATTCATTGATACTGAGATTTAGGGCTTCAGCCTGGGACTTTGGAGGGAGTGGACACACTGTAGCTCGTAACGATGGCCATGAATCTGTACAGGAATTGAGGCATTGGATTGCCTGCCAACAGGGACTGGTGACAAGTACAGAGAGACAGAATCTTCTGCCTGCCCAGCCTGTGTCTTGTAAGCCCCATGATCTAGAAGCAACCCTGAGACTGCAGACAGGGTGAGATCTTAAACTGAATGAAGAAATACTGAAATGACTANAGTGTTGCTATATGAAAGTGGAGGGTGTTTAATCACTGAAGAGATGAACTGTGTCATCTTTTTTTTTTCCCCCTCTGTTAAATTCAGGATTGTTCCCTCTGGGATAATCTTTTTTTCCCTCTGTCCAGTTCAGACTTAAATGATACCAGATGTTGGCTGTCCAGCAATATTTTGCTCATTTCTCAGTTGGAAAATTGGCTCTCTTTTTTTGCTCATTTCTTTCAAATCAAAAGATTTTTTAAAAAATTAACAAATTATTGTTGCCTGCAGCAAACCATGAGTTAATGTCTATTGTATTCTGCACCAATTATTAAAGAAACGTTTATTAGGTGGCCACTCTGAACAGGACACTACCCCAGACTCAATTTGACCCCAACCTACTAGTATGAAGGTCTCAAGGATTTCCAGAATTAGCGACTTTATATAAACAATAATCATAGGGCCTTCCATGGTGCTCCAGTGGTTAAAACTACACACTTCTACTGTAGGGGGCCTGAGTTCGATCCCTAGTAAGGGAACTAAGATCCTACATGCTGTGCAGTTCAGCCAAAACAAAACAAATAAACAGAAAGCTCAAACAAAAAGCAATAATCATTTGTATAAAGTGAACATAGGGCTACGCCTGACAACACAGGAAACATAAGAGATGCTGGTTTGATCCCTGAGTCAGGAAGATCCCCTGGAAGGGGGCATGGCAATCTATTCCAGTATTCTTGCCTAGAGAATCCTGTGGACAGAGGAGCCTGGCAGGCTACAGTCCATGGAGTCGCAAAGAGTTGCACGTGACTGAAGCAACTTAGAAGATGGCTGTATCAGTCTGCTTGGGCTGCCATAACGAAGAAGCATAGACCAAGTGACTTAAACAATAGAAATGCATATCCCCACAGCCCTGGAGGCTGGAAGTCTGAAATCAAGGTGTTGGCACGTTAAGTTTCTCCTAATACCTCTCTCCTTAGCTCTCAGCTGACTGCATTTACTGTGGCCTCACATGACGATTTTTCTGTGCACACACATCCCTATTGTGTCTAAATTTTCTCCTCTTATAAGGACACCAGTCAGACTGTATTAAGGTTCATGTAAATGGCCTCATTTTAACTCAGTCACCTCTTTGAAGACTCTGTCTCTAAATATAGTCACATTCATTGATACTGAGATTTAGGGCTTCAGCCTGGGACTTTGGAGGGAGTGGACACACTGTAGCTCGTAACGATGGCCATGAATCTGTACAGGAATTGAGGCATTGGATTGCCTGCCAACAGGGACTGGTGACAAGTACAGAGAGACAGAATCTTCTGCCTGCCCAGCCTGTGTCTTGTAAGCCCCATGATCTAGAAGCAACCCTGAGACTGCAGACAGGGTGAGATCTTAAACTGAATGAAGAAATACTGAAATGACTAAGACTGCTTTGAATTTAAAAAGACTGGTTTCTTACCATCTGAAAAACATAGCCATTAAGTGCAGATATAGGAAAAAAAAATTTTAAGTAGCTTTTCTCTGGCTGGTATCTGTGACTTGGGATTGCACATACAGCGTCCATACTGTCTACATTGTGGGGCTGCACCGTGAGCCTGGGCTGCAAAGAGCTGAAAGAAGTTCAGGCGCACTGAAGAGAAGCAATGTATTGAAAAGTTTCAGAGGATTCATAGACTTAAGTGGAAGGCTGTCCAGAGCAGAGAGAGGAATGCCAAGAACCAGAAATCTCCGGAGACAAGCAGCAGGAAGTAGAAGGAAACAGCTGAACAGGACTAGAAAGTCTGCTAAGAATACCGCCGCCGCCGGCTGCCGCTGCTGGGATAAATGACTTCCGGGCATTCTGCTAGTCCTTGCATCACTGGCTCCAGTAAGAAGTACATTCTTATTTTCTGTGAGACAAGGAAGAGAAAGGTCTGGCTCCTCAGCTTTGTACTGGAAGACAGTCTCTTGGAATTTTTGTCAATTCTAGGCAGTACACACCAGGCAAGTTAGGGATGACAAAGAGCAGAAGTGGGGAAACCAAAATCTGACATCCCCTACATTCCTATCCCACAAAAAGCAGCCAGTGTAACAGCCTTTGTTGTTTCTCTAATCATTATTATTACATATTTTCGATTCCAAAATTTCCCTAAGAAAAAGCTACACAGCTAGCTGTTGGTAGACTGTGCTTAGTCGTTCAGTCGTGTCTGACTCTTGTGACCCCATGGACTGTAGTCCGGTTCCTCTGTCCATGAGATTCTCCAGGCAAGAATACTGGAGTGGGTTGCCATTTCCTCCCTCAGGGGATCTTCCCAATCAAGGGGCTGAACCAGCATCTCCTGTATTTACTACATTGCAGGTGGATGTGTTACTCACTGGGCCACTGGGGAAGCCCCAATAATTATTATTGCATATGATCAACTCCAAAAGTTCCCAAAGAGAAAGGGAAGTTCAGTGTTGCCTAGAATAGTTAGATAGAATTTAACAGAGGGTGTTCCAGGTGAGCAGATCTTGAATGCATAGGATCTGAATAATTAGAAGATGAAATTGGGCATCTGACAGGGAGGAGTAATAGCCCAGGCAGGTAGATGGTGGAAGCCTGATGGATGTTGAGTGTGAAGATGGTTGCCTGAACTGAATGGGGGTTGCTTCTGGAAAGTTCCGATAGACCAGGTTGAACACTTCCAGAAGAAGCTCCTATGGAGGCTCCTGTGTTTCCACAAGGAAGGGTTTGATTCACTGGTTCAGAGGAAGCCACTGTAGGTTCTCGAGCAGCCATTCCCAGTGGTACAGCATCCACCTTGCTTGAAGTTTAAGGACAGAACAGCAGAAGTTGTTCAGGATCTGGGAACCACCACTGTCATCAATTTTCCTTTAAGCTACTGTTAAGCAGTTCCCTGATACCTAGTATTTCTTTTTCTTTGGAACTTTTGTTAGCACACTTCGTTCTTTGTATTTTTTCTTTCAGTTTCAACAATAACAGCAACAACAAAAACTATCCTATCTGCTACTTATTTCTGTTTATAAAACAATTTGAAAAATTTTTGTTTCATCACAACAAAGAAAATAAGCTTTTTGAATCTTTTTCCTGATGCAAACTTGTTTTTGTTTAGAGCCAGGAAATATTTTTGTTCCTAAACAGAAACAAGAAAAGCATGAACAAGGTAGCTGGGACAATATTTGGTATTCTAAGGTTTGCACAAAGTATTGACTTGTGAAACCCAGGTTCAATATAGGTGTCTTTAAGTGCAAATTTTGTATTTTATCTTTACAATAGGCATTTACTTCCCTGCATGCCTTACTTTATGGAATACTTTTCAGAGTTTATTTTTCTCTTACGTCTTTGATCCATTTGACTGAATTTGTTCTATGTGAAGGTCAACACAGATCTGTGATTTTTAAAGAAGAGATTTGGATTGAAAACAATGGCAAATAACTCTTCAGTTACTACCATAACTCCTGCCCTCTGCTTCCCATGTTGCCCACCTTTGATCCTACATGATTCTGAACTGAGATGCTGGGCAGGCAGTGAAGGGCACCATGGGAATACTAGGTGCTGTGAGTGAGTTATACTTCCAGTGAAGAAAACTGCTCTATGCCTGCCCCTTTGTGATGCCCCCCTGGTTGCTTCTGCCACCAGGAGGTGGGGTCTGTTTCTCCAGCTCCTTAAGACTCAGCTGGCCTTTTGGTTGATTTTGATCAGTAGAGTGTGATGGAACAGCCCTATGGAGGAGACTGAGGTGCCCCAAACAACAGGCAACAGAGACCTGGAAGCCTCCAGGCCTGTCAAGTCATCCAATCACTGCAGCTCCATCTGTGAGCCCCAGTTAGACTGGCAGAAGAACTGCCCATATTTCCACTGCACAGAATTATAGAGGACACTAAATCACTGCTGTTTTATGCCACTATCTGGAAAGAACTTTATAACAGGAACAATAAATAACGGATACACCTGCTTATTATTTTGAGGGGGCTTAATACTGAGTTCAGGTTACTTATGTATATAATAGCAAATATGAATCACTTTAATTTACTATGTACCATAGTTAAGAGCTTTTTTTCAAATATAGAGAGTCTGTCTCTATAGACAGAAGTGTTTGAATGAAAAGCCAAAATAATCCAAGAAGTAAACAGGATAATTTTGCATGGTATTATAGCATCATAGAGCTCCCTCATTGACACAGTGGTAAAGAATCTGCCTGCCAGTGCAGGAGACATGGGTTGATTCTATCCATGGGTCAGGAAGAACCCCTGAAGAAGGAAATGGCAACCCACTCCAAAATTCTTGCCTGGGAAATCCCATAGACAGAGGAGCCTGGTGGGCTACCGTCCTTGGGGTCGCAAGGAGTTGGAAAAAACTGAACACACACACACATGGTATTACAAGGTTCTATTGCCCCCTTTTCAGTGATAAACAATGCAATCTAGTAGTTCACCCCAGTGTATAGGACCTCTTCCACTCTGGATGGTACGGGAAGTAAGAACAGACCCTGGTCCTTTTATTATACTTGTTAAAACTCCACATGAGCATGGTTTCTAGAGAAACCAGCATCACATTATCTGACATTATCACATTGTGACATTTTCCTGGCTATGAACTCTAAATAGAGACTTGAAGAAGTTCATTGGGTAGCACATATATCACCTTTCAAATTTTTATTTTACTTAGTATTGACTGAAAGATTCTTCATATTCTAATGTGCTTTACAATTTTCAAAAGTTTCACACACGTAATTTCATATATTCCCATAATAGCCCTTCTTTTACCCCTACTCCTATATCGTTCCTCCTCCCGTCCCTCTTCCCAGTGATAACCACTGATTTGTTCTCTTTCTCTGTGTCTCTTTTTTTGTTGTTTATTTCATTAGTTTGCTTTATTTTTAGGTTAGAGATATAAGTGATCACACAATCTATGTCTTTCTCTGTTGGACTTATTTCGCTTAGCATGGTGACATCCATGTCCATCCGTGTTGCTGCAGGTGGCAAAATCTCCTTCTCTTTCCTGGCTGAGTACTATTCCATTGTGTGCGTGTGTTTGTGTGTCTCACGTTTTCTTTATTCATCTGTTGATGGACACTTAGGTTGTCAATCTTGTCTCCACAGTTTGTAGTATGTCACTCTCTCTCTCTCCTATGTTCCGATTCAATTAACCACAAATCTCTGAGCCACTGTTATATCCATCAGCACATTTTAAAAGTTTATTTTCCTCTATATACTTGCAAACTGTGGCCTTTTTCATTATATTAGGAACTCCAGTCCCCCCAAAGTAATATATTAGCACATTATTTTAATATAATAATGATGCTAAAATATTTTTAAAGAGTTACAGCTTAAAAAGATTCAGTTCTATGCTGATTTATAGCTCTCTTGTGCAGTATGTAATTACTGGATATCTTTACCCAAGTGGAGAAAATATATTTAAGATACTGAATTAAGCATTTTCCCTCAAAATTAATGCCTTTGCTTATATTTGCACATTGTTAATTTTCTATATTTCTTTCTCTTCTCATTCTATCAATAAAACCACCACACCACCCTCTTCTTGTCCCTCATCAAAACAAACAGAAATAAATTAATCAGAATGATCAAGACATAAATATAGCTTAAAAAAATTTTTGTCATCCAGTACATTAGTAAACATCTTCAATAGTGTACCAGATTTGTTAAAAACTTCAAATGCAGTTTATATAACCAGTGCAAAAAAAGGTTTCCTAATTACTGCTTTATCTTTGTATTTTTATTTCTTTGAATATAGTTGCTTTATAGTGTTGTGTTAGTTTCTGCTGTACAGCAAAGTGAATCAGCTACATACAGTCACATCTGAGTGCTAAGTTGGCTGCAGTCCTGTCCGACTCTTTGTGACTCTATGGACTATAGCCTGAGAGGTTCCTCTGTCCATGGGCTTCTCCAGGCAGGAATACTGGAATGGGTTGCCATGCCCTCCTTCAGGGGAGCTCCCTAACTCAGGGATTGAAACTGCATCTCTTGTATCTCCTGCATTGGCAGGCAGGTTCTTTGCCACTAGTGCCACCTAGAAAACGTATATCCCCTCTTTTTTGAATTTCCTTCTTGTTCGGATCACCACAGAACACTGAGTAGAGTTCCCCGAGCTATACAGTAAGTTCTCATTAGTTACCTGTTTTATAATAGTAGTGGATATTTGTCAATCACGTTCTCCCAATTCATCCTGCCACTCCCCTACCCCCTTGGTGTCCATGCATTTGTTCTCATTGTCTATGTCTCTATTTCTGTTTTGCAAATAAGGTCATCTATACCATTTTTTCTGGCAATAGCAACCTTCTCCAGTACTCTTGCCTGGAAAATCCCATGGACGGAGGAGCCTTAGAGGGCTGCAGTCCATGGGGTCGTGAAGAGTCAGACATGACTGATCGTCTTCACTTTCACTTTTCACTTTCATACATTGGAGAAGGAAATGGCAACCCACTCCAGTGTTGTTGCCTGGAGAATCCCAAGGATGGGAGAACCTGGTGGGCTGCCGTCTATGGGGTCACACAGAGTCGGACACGACTGGAGTGACTTAGCAGCAGCAGCAGCAACAGCATACCATTTTTCTAGAGTCTACATCTATGCTTTACTATGGTATTCATTTTTTTTCTTCTTTTAAAGATACAAAAATGTCCTGTATTTTTAAAAAGAATACCTGTAACTTATTAAAATAAAGTTTTAGGAAACAAAGTTTTGTGCCACTATATTCTCAGCATTCTTGGAGTAATATTTAATTTTCTATTCTCTATGATACATGTAATTACTAAGGGACACACTCCACTTAAAAAGTTGAAAATATCACTTTCTATCACTCTAGGGGAATTTTCAGCCAACAGTTTGAGTGGCACTTGTGATGACAGCTGGGCCCTTAGAAACCTAGGCATTATCTTCAGATACTTGGAATGAGCTCTGCTACGTAACAGCCTCCAAGACCTCCCCTTTCTGCCTCAAACTCAACAATGACTTGCCAGTAAGACATTTTTTGCCATGATCTGATCCCCAGGTGCCCTAACTACTTATCAAAGGGATAGATCATTTTCTGCTCAGTAATTCAAACTTGCCTCTGATGCAGCTGGCAGGCTGGAATCAGGGCTCCTCAGCACGGAACCAGCATCACAGCCACACTAGCTGTCAGTCCAGGTCAACGCTGTCTTGCTGGTAGTCATTGATATCATCACCATAAAGTTAGGGATAAAAGTTACAGTGACTGCAGATTTTAATTCTTTGTGTCAACAAAGAGTAAAAGGACAGCCAAGACACCTTCAATAACTGTCTGTATTTTAAAATCTTGTAGAGGAAACTACATTTGATAAGTGTACCAACATTCCTGATATGGTATACAGGTACTTTGGTCCTTGTGTGTATCTTTGATTAGACATTAGAGTCTTGATTGATTATGGCTTTTGAAAATTGTCATGTATATTTAGATATGGCTACAGTGTACGTGTAGTTGTTAGAACCTTTTATAACCTTTGCACTAAGAAATGGGTATAATACCCAACATGGAAGCTGGAAATGGGACACACCATATTTTCCTTTCCTTTGGTCTTTTTTGTGAACAGGAATATCATACTAACATCTATTTACCTAGAGAGAAATAGGTATATAAAAATATCTTCTTTTAGTTTATTTTTGATTGTAGGATAACTGCTTTACTAAAAATAATATCTTTAAGACAGATTACCTGGCATTCATTTATAATTATCATATATAGTGTATGGTATGATTGCTTTTTTGAGATGTCAGTATATTTTAGTATACTAACTAGTCTATGAGCTAAATGGGGATGAACACTTTTTTTAACATGTCATTATAGGTGGCTCAGTGGTAAAGAACCTGCCTGCAATGCAGGAGATGTGGGTTCAATCCCTGGGTCAAGAAGATTCTCTGGAGAAGCAATTGACTGCCCACTCCAGTATTCTTGCCTGGGAAATCCCATGGACAGAGGAGCCTGGCAAGTTACAGTTCATGGGGTTGCAAAGGAGTCGGACAGGACCTAGCAAATAAACACAACAGCAAAATACCTCCCATAGTAAAATTAACATGAGTAATAAGAGCAGTATATAAATAGAACCTAGTCACCGAGTTCTTTGTTTCAGGAACAACGCTAAATACTCCTCATATATCTCATTTAACCCTCAGAGCCATTCTACAAAGCAGCTATTATCCATATTCTACAGATAATGAAACTGAGGTTCAAGTAAGCAACTTGCTCACAGGCACATTTTGCTAAAGGGAAGGTTCGATTTTTTTAATTAGAGATAGTAGCAGCAGCAGTGGCGTCAGAAAGCTGTCTACTCTCCCTTCCTTCTGTTAGATTGCTTGCATCTTGAGATCCCCTGGCTCACAGTTTTATCCCACGTGAAACTCTCATGCATCATTCATGTATACTGGGTATAGACTGTTGGTATGGTTCTGACTCAAGCCCCACTCCTGGAGGATCACATCTGTGTAAATCAGGGGCTTCTACATGTGGAAAGTCGTTAAGTAGGGAAATATGATGAAGAGGTTTTGCCGTACACACTTTGTAATAATTTACAGTGTTTGCTCAAATGCATGTCCTACATGGTAGAGCAATTACACAGGTAATAAACCATGTATCTGAGAACAGAATGCATAACATCTGACCTCTCCACACACACTTGATTTCTCCTGATTTATTAATAATTTTCTTTGGTTTAAGTGATTTCTCTTATTATGTTTTGCTTCATATCACACTGTGGCAAGACCTTAGCCAAACAGTTGCTATACTAAAATTATCTCATACTTCTTAATCCTACATTTGCTGGCATATAAAGTGTTCTGTTTTATAGTCGACAATATGGTTGAGCAATAGGGAAAAAAAGGTGAAAACAGAAACGTACAAAAAAGAAAAACCATTGAGAAACTTATTAACAAGTAAAAATGTACAGAAACTGGAACCAATTCATTCTCTTCTCCTGCAACCAGTTATAAGGACATCATGGCATTTTCTGAAGCAGAAAACATTTCTACAATGCTGTTTTCAGTGCCCTGTCAAACACCATGCTAATTTGAACACAAAGTTCTCCAAGTGACAGGTGATACGTTATAACAATATATTTTTTAAATGTTGTTCAAAATACAAATGACAAAGGGAGCAAAACCACTGGCATTCTCAGTTTATAAACTAACTTGTTTATCTTTTTACTTTAATGATGATACCATTTTCATAAGTGAATTTGAATAAGCTCTCATCTTGGGTTGACAATAAGTCTATTTTTTTGTGTTTGTTCTTAGAAGCTTTTTCACTAAGTGAAAGTAATGTGATGGAGGTTCTAAGTAACTGAGACCATGCCAACATATGACACTGAATAAATCATAAGCGCTGATTCATTTTCATCACTAAATAATTTGATTTGTTACAGTTATCCCTATTTGATTACTGAAGCAGGTGAGATAGTCAGATACATTTTTGATAATGAGTGATATTGCAAAAATGAAAGTGAATCTGTTTTTAAATAAGTGCCTGAAAAAATCAGATATGACCTTTAAATATTTGAATCGTCTGACTTCCTATGACTCATTAAACTATCATTGTCAATGGAAAACTAGTATTTTTAATAGCAATTTTTCTGACTTTCTTTAGCTTAAATGTATTACTTCTAGCTCTTGAAAGGACATCTGAGAAGTAAATCCTATTCTTCTTCTTTCATAGATGAGGAAGCAGATGGCCAGAATAGTTCAGCAAATTGACCCTAAAGTCAGTAAGTAAATGTTATAGCTAAGATTTCAGCCCAAATCTGTCTGGGTCTAATGTCTGTTCTCTTTGCAACATACCATTCTACTTATTGAATTACAGTAAATTGGAGAAACCAAGCCTGTCTCTATCAAACTGTATCTAACGGATGATTGTAGTCCTCAATAAGTTTTAAAACAATTAGTCACTATCCATTCAAAATCAGTCTGAAAAGAGAGCAAAACCAGCCAAGACATTTTATCATTGCAGCTGCCCACACAGATATACTAAGTCTACCTAAAAGTTGACTAATTTTTCAAAGCTTCACTGGTATTTTAGAATACCTCAAGACTTGTATATAGTTGAGCATTTTTTATCTCAGAGCTTAAAATACCTAGTATTTATTTCTGGTAACAAAGAAAGGACTGTTAGGTCAGCTGAAATCTCAAACTAGGTAACTTAAATCTTTCTTATACTGGGATATGATACGTGATTAAAACTCTCCACCAAAACAAAATAAGTGTTATAGGCTCCTATATTACAAGGGAGTTTCCTATTGGATTCTTCAGTGGAAATTCAAAATTAGGAAAAACTAACAATAAACAAGATAAGTATTATTTCATATATAATCATATCTCAAATATGTAGTTATATACAATAATCTCTCTGTGTAATTCAAAAAAAGCATTCTATATGTAGTCAGTAAACATTTCAGGAGCATATTTTCAAAATAGTGCTCTTTAAAGTTATCTCTGGTTTTAATACATACAAGTGTAGTAAAAACAAGAGAATAATTGCCAAGAATGAACATTTCCTTAGTACTTGAATTTTCGTGACACTTCACCCAGCCCTATAACCATTTATTACATAGAATCAAGACCACCTTCTTCAAGCAATTGAAAAAAAAAAATCTAGCAAATGGAGTCTAGAAACATAATTCGCTGGGGAAATTTTTATATGAAATGATCTTGAAGTCTCTTTCCAAGTCCCAATGCTATATTTTCATGATTCTAATTGTAAAAACTGTTTTGTTGATTGGGAGATGACAAGGAAACATTTGTTGTTTCTTCAAAAACAGTGAAAGTTGTACTGTTCATGCGGTAGGAATAATGGAAGGGTGGGGAGGGATGAACCCTTAGCCAGAGGCTGGGAATCTTTGTTTACTCCTCTGCAGCCACTGATGGAATGATATAATCTTGGTTGAATAATTTTTGAATTCTTTGATTTTCAGTGTTTCTCCATAATCTATGAAATTGAAGTTTAAAAACTGATGTGGGGGATTTTTTCAAAAGCCAGAAAGATTTAGTTGGTCCAGGTTTGTGTATATGTTGATGGTAACATCAACTGTTAACGGATAACTGGACTTAAGTCAGAGCATTCTGCTGCTGTCATGAAGCAGAAGCCTTCTGTCCCAGGGATACGTGTTCCCCTGAGATCCTGTTCCCACTCTGGCACTGACCATCCCAGACAAGGCCAGTACCCCCTTAGGTGTAGGAGGAGGCTGGGGATACAATGTCTACAATGATTATTACTTATTCTTTTTGATCCTTGAAAATCCTCACATTCCCTAACAAAAGAATTGGAGTTCATGTTTTTAAAGAGACAGAAACAAGGATGGTACCAAAAATATCTTGGACTAAAATTGCACGAGAATGATTGAAAGCCTCCAGGGAAGTTTTTTTTTTTTTTTTTTTCATTTCATCCTTTTAAACTCTTTTCTCTTGTGAGAGCTCTTAGTATGGAGGTAATGGTGCTTTCTAATCCAGACTAAGAAAGTCATAGCATTTGGGGGGGAATATTGTTAAGTTTCTATAAACCATCTAAGTTAATAATATGTATGTTTTATGTGTATGAATTTATGACTTAGTACTTGGTTAATATAACTGGTTTACAAAAAAACACTACAAAAAATAAAGTTTAAAAAATGTGGTTAGTGTTTCAGAACAGTAACAGATATAAAAAAACAACCTCCTATACCTTTAAAAGTGAATGTGGTTTATTGGCTTACAAATAAAAAAGTCCAAGAATGGAGGGACTTTAGTCAAAGTGTGAGGAGAACTCTGTCTCTATGTTTCCTGATTTACTTGCATTTCCATCTCTTGTCGGTTATCTTCATCCTTAAAATGTTATCCTGTGTTCATACGATGTCTGTCAGCTTGGCTGCACATCCAGTGTGAGAAAATGGCCACTTCCTTCTATTGCTGAACAAATGCCCCACATTTGCTCTCAGTGGCCCATCTCAAAGGTGCTCAGCTTTGGACTAATTCGTTTGAGCACAGTGGTGCTTGGTCTTGGTTTAGGATAGACTTAGATAATGAAACACTGATGAGACAATAGTAAAAAGTAGTGGGAAATCAGGAGCTACCTTTGGACCTGGTGAGAAAGTAAATCCCACCCAAATTCCTTGGCTGCTGAGCAAAACGAATGGAGTGGTGGTAGATGGAATAGAAGGTTGGTAAGATAACCACAGTACCCACTGGAGAATTCTGTCACTTCAGTAAACATTATCAAGAGTAGTCTGTTTCCCCACAGGAAACTTGGAGATCAAACAAGAACTCCATGCTTTCATAGAGTTATAGTGGTAGAAAGAAATTTAAAGACAACCCAATCTAGTCCTCATACTTGGAAGACGAGAAAACAGAGACCTCAAAGAGGTTAGATAACTTGTCCTAGAAAATATAGCAGAACTTGGAGGTAGTCTCCACATCACTGCCCCCATCTAGCACCCTTTCAATGACACATTTGTTATTTATTTATTCATTCAAGATGTAGTGATCACTGCTGTCTCCAGTGTTGCCTGTTGAAAAGTATCTGGATATCTACCATAGATTCATGTTGATACATAGCAGACACCAACAATATAATTTGAAGCATTATTCTCCAACTAAAGATAAATAAATTAAAGAAAACCTACTTCAAAGGCCACCTTGTCCATTAGAATTTTTCAGTCTTTGAGTCAAAATTTTCTTTTTCATGTTATACATGGTCCTGGCATGTTTTACTTCTCTCAATCACTTTCTACATCGTATTACATTTTTGGCTTTATCTCTTTCACTGAAGTTTAAGTTCATTAAAAAGGCTGTGCTGTTCATTTCTCTTGTCTTTCAGAGTGCTGCCTACATACTAATGTTTGAATATGTGAATGAAAATGTAAATATTAATATTTTGCTCAGGAAATGGTGATTTGAGAATTTCTTAGGAGTAGACAGTTTGCACCCTTTACAGTTGACCAGAATCATGTCTATCATCCCTTAGTTGTAGCTGGAACTGAACCAGTCTTGCTATCAGTGACCCAATATTTGGAGTCAGGTCAAATGTTGGAGTGAAGCCTGCCTTCTTCCCTTCTGCCCAGTTGTTTGGGGTCATCACTGTTCTCCTGAAGAAGCCAGTGTGTTACACAGATATCAGCACTACAGGTAGCTCTCCCCAGCCCTCAGTCAGTTCAGTCACTCAGTCATGTTCAACTCTTTGCAACCCCAAGGACTGCAGCACCAGGCTTCCCTGTCCATCACCAACTCCTGAAGCTTGCTCAAACCCATGTCCATTGAGTCGGTGATGCCATCCAACCATCTCATCCTCTGTCATCCCCTGCTCTTCCCACCTTCAGTCTTTCCCAGCATCAGGGTCTTTTCCAATGAGTCAGTTCTTCGCATCAGGTGGCCAAAGTATTGGAGTTTCAGCTTCAGCATCAGTCCAACGAATATCCAGATTGATTTCCTTCAGGGCTGACTGGTTTGATCTCCTTTCAGTCCAAGGGACTCCCCTCAGCCCTATCAACATGTAAGTTGTTCTGTTCTATTCCAGCAGACTCTTCTAGGAATCGTTTGAAATGCATTTATTCTAACTTTATGTTCCTAATACTCTCAGTGGTATTTGATTTTTATAGGCACTCTTGAGGTAGAAGTTCTATGAAATCTAAATTAAATTTTGAGTTTGAAATAGCATGATAAGGTGACAGTATGACCTTTAAACACAAGATGGTCTTCTTTGTCTTTCTTCTATTTAATTCACATCCCTACTTGCCCATTCATAAAGCCAGCCCAGCCTTTACTATGTCCTGGCTCATTTCATAATATCCCTTGAAATTATGTCATGATGCAGAGAGGAGCAGGGGTTGAGGGATCATGGAAAGCTTCTCTACAATAAAATACACTTCATTGGACCCACTGGGACACCAGTCTTTCTTGACAAGTACAAAATTGATGATATATCTGTGATGGGAGAAGCTGAAATAACTCTAACATAAGTGTCACAGCCTCAAAGTCAGACCAGAAGTATTGCAGACACTGTTATGTGAAAAGGAATCTATGTTTATTAAGAGGCCACACATTAAAACTTTTAGGGTACTGAATCTGCCCAGAGAGAGATATATGGAGACATATTGAGATGGGCCCCTTCTTTCTGTCAATATTACGTTATGATTAATTTCAACAGGATAGTAAATCTTGAATTGCAAATGAGATAGCTAAACCTTAGCTGTTTATCTTTGCTGTCACAGTACCACATATCAAAAAGAATACCGTTCAGATTAAATGAAAATGGTCTCTAAAAGCAATTTTACTGCACCATTGGAAATGGTGGGTGTGGAGTGAGTAAATTATTTCATGAATAGACAGTCTATAGAAAAAAAAAACACTTTAGTGAATTTTTAAACTCTCCACCCTTCCCTTCGGTGATATTTTTACTTTACTTTTCATATATTTTGCCAGAAAAATATGGATTGACTTCTTAATAGATGTTTAAACAGCAAGCGTTTGTATCATAACAATAAGGCCAGAAAATAAACCCAGCATGTTAAAAGTAGTGTTTGTAGTGGCAAGCGCAATATAAAAGCGTGGATTCAAGTTGCTTTTTATAATCCTGTTTTCAGTCCTTTGGACATTTATAACCTTGTTGGCTTTAGAATTCAACTTTTCCACACTTCATCTAAGTGATAAGGTGTTTCTTTTGGAAAGCTCTAGGAAAAATAATCCTTTCAGTTATTTTTGAATTATGAAGGCATAGTTGCACCAATAACTAAAATGCCTGAGCACAACCATTTCAAATCTGGCACGTGGTTAAGCCTCTAAAGAAACAGTTGCATTTAACAGAAAGAATACAAAGAGGGGCACCAAATAGTCTAGCCCCTACTAAGCGGCTCACTGGCATCTACTGAAGTCTGATTCCCGGTGAAAGGAGACTTTTTGTCATTGCTTGTGTTAGATGTGACTTATTTCTGAACAAACTATTTAAGGTCACAGAATTCTTTTGGAATG
>SJYA01003130.1:207268-335954 GCA_006410615.1 Neotragus moschatus
TTGGAATGCCAACTTGAGTTTTGAAAAGATGTAGAATCTTCAGTTCATTTTGTACATCATTCAGATTTGCACTTCAGATGACAAGGGGAGCTTGAAATAGGATGGAATTTTGTCTTGCTGAGCTCAGGAACCTCATTCTGTTTTACTTCCCACCCTCCCACCCTGCACTGTGAATATGGGAAGAACGCATTACACATTATCATTGTTCTGATGGAAATAAAGATAAGCCAACTCACATCATTTATATTCTTCCCATTCAAGCTTCATGTGGAGCAAATCTAACCAACACACAGTGATATGTCAACACCTCATTTATCTTTTACTGTCATATTTTTTCCATAAAAGAAAATGTTAAGAAAACTAAAATCTATACCTTTAAGCACTGAAAGATCTTCTGGTTTTCTATTTAAGTAGTTTTTAATCCTAAAATGCCTTACAAGTTTATTTCTTATTCTTTTCAAAAAAGAAGCAGCTATCTATAATCGACTATGATTTTATAATATCTCAAAATCATTTATTATAATATTTAATGCAATCTACTAAAAAAAAGTATGTTTTAGAATCATGAGTATATAAAATTATAAATAAAAGACTGGATATTTATTGCTCTATTTTAGTAGATGTTGGATTATCAAAAATTATTTGCCCCTACAACTAGTGGTCCAGAGGTACTCATGTGTTTTTGTTTTTATCTTTTTAGATGACATTCCCTCTTATATCTCACTTTTAAACTGCCAATTTTTGGCTTCTATAAATATGATTCTTCTAGCAGTCATTCACTCCATCTAAAGCATTTCTTCTAATTTTCTCTTTGGTCTGTAAAATAGAATAATTGACTGTTTAAAAAAAAAATCAGTCCTTTTAGAATATGAATCTGATCGTGTTCACAACCCTGCAGTAACTGCCCATCTCATACAGTCAGAAGCTGTTCCTTCTCGTGGTCTCCCAGCACCTCTGTGACCTGTTCGCGCTGCTTCCACATCGCCCTGTCCCCCCATTCTTGCCCTTGTTCACTGTGCTCACACCTGGGAGTGATTTGCTGTCCTGGAAAACACTACGTTTTCTCTTACCTTTGGGTGTTTTCACTTGTTCGTTGCCTCTTTCTGAAACAGTCTCCCCCGGTATCCATCTGGTTAACTTGCTTGCACCCTTTAAACCTTTATTCAAGTTTTGCCTTCACAATGATATCTACTGGGCATTCTCCACAGTGTCATGTCCCATTATTTTTTTTCAGAGTATTTATCACCTTAGAACCTATAATATACTTTAATAATGTATTATGCTTTTCTTTCTTTTTCCTCTTACTAAAATATTAGTTCCAGGAGGCAAAGATATTGGTGTTTCTTATTTATCCCCTGGCACATACAACAATAGAACATCATGAAGCACATAGTAAGCATCAAGCAATATGTTTTGAATTCAATGAACACATTTTCAAATTAAGTCCAACATTTTAAAAGCCAGCAAGAGCTGCCACAGTGCACCTGTTTGGACTCCCTGAGGCACACAGCAAAATTCCCACTGGCTATCTATTTTACATATGGTAATGTATGTGTGTCCCTGCCACTTCCTGCCCTGTGACCACCTAGAGAGTGGGAGGTAGGAGGGAGGCTCAAGAGAGAGGGGGCATAGAAAGATAGGTAGATATACATACCTATGGCTGATACATATTGCTGTGTGGCAGAAGCCAACACAACATTGTAAAGTGATTATCCTTCAATTAAAAATGAATACACTTTTTTAAAAAGTCAGTAAGAGTAAAAAGTGTTAGTGCTGATCATGAATGGTTCAAAATTTTGGTCAAAATTATTTAATCTTTATTGTGACTGCTCAGATTCTTTCTGTATTAAGTTAAAGATTCTTCCGTTTGAGTTAGTGAAATTTGCAGATATCATGGGATTGGGGCTTCCCTGGTGGCTGAGAGGGTAAAGCGTCTGCCTGCAATGCAGGAGATCTGGGTTTGATCCCTGGGTCAGGAAGATCTGCTGGAGAAGGAAATGGCAACCCACTCCAGTACTCTTGCCTGGAAAATCCCATGGATAGGGAAGCCTGATAGGCTACAGTCCATAGTGTCTCAGAGAGTCGCACACGACTGAGCAACTTCACTTTCACAACTTTACTTGGATTAAAAAATTTACTATTAATAGAAAGTGAAACTATCTAATCCAAAACTTAACTTTAATCCTATATATGAACTCTAAACTTTAGCTAAAGTCACAGAAAGAAAAAAATATCTTGATATTCATTTATTGTTTGCTAAGACTTTTCCTAATCATTAAGGAAAAATAGTGAAAAATGTTAGAAGTAAACAAAATGTATGATTCTCCAAGATCACCACCTCATAAAGCTCCCTGCTGAAATACCCCTCTTGTAACATCTTTGGAGTTATAGTCTCCCCTACATTTATTCTGATTACTCACTGATGATTGAGCTATTCCTCCTGAATCTTGGACTCATCCTGTCTCAGCTTTGATCTGTCTCTTCCCTATGCTTTTGCTTCTCTAGACTGATTTATGACTTGAGCAATCTTAAAGCCTTCTCTTCTGTAATTTCTACTACTGAAGTAAATATGCTCTTGTTTTGCTCAACTTAAGAAATCTCAGGCCTTTGCCCTACTTAGTTATGTTTGGAATTCAGTTCCACAGGATTTTCCTGATGCCACTTGAGTTCCAGTTATATCATCTTTCTGAACTGGTGTTTTACAAAATAGCCTATCAGAATAATAATTTCAAGGTGAAAATAAACTAAGGTAATTTACATAGAAGGAAAGATAGCATCACTTTTACCCTGCCCATGATAAAATAAACATATACAACTTTCCTTAGAAAAAATTTAAATAACTACAACTGTGGATCAAAAGTAATGCTATCTGGAAAACTGCTTTATGACTACTCACTGTAGACAGTGGTTGGTGTATAGCTTAGTGTTTCTGTTACCTGGACAAGATACAAAGTCCTATTGATGTGTTTACAAAGTCTGTTATTATACACTCTTGTACTCTCAGCCAGGCTCCTTTCCAAGTTGCTCTTTTTATTTTAGGCTTCAGACTGTAATGCTTATTTTAAAGTATTCCACACCAAAATGTAACATGGCATCTACAGCACATTTAATAGCTAGTATATATGGTTGCCACAAGACACAATGGCAAGTATTAAGAAATGATGACGTGTCAATGTTATAGTGGTTAGCATAGCTGCCTTCCAAAAATGATATTGCTTCTGGCTCTTGATGCATGAGTTAGCCATGTAGAGATGTCAGGTAGAACTCTCCATTGACCCCTTGTTGAAGTGGAGATTCATGAGTTTAAGAGTCTACTTTGTTTTGCTTTATAACTCCTTTGGTAAAGGACACTTGAACTTTGGTTTGGTTGAGTTCATTAAGCTGCATGAACTCTCCAAGTGCCAGAGAGCAAGCCTGGCACTATCAAGTAGATTAGCAATCTTAATATAATTGTTGTAACTATGAGAGAGTCAATTCCTAGGCAGGTTGATAAGAAGTCCAGGGTCCCTGAGGAGGTGAAAGGGGTCTGGAATTCTCAAGAAGTAGAGGACAAATGCCTTTTCCCCCCTACATTCCTTAGTCTTAGTCACAGAAAAAGTTTTTTTCTTTAAGCCCAGAAGTGATGCTTACACAACAAAAAATTCAGCTTAAACTCTATACTAAGTGTATATAACAACAATGTATCCTGCTTGAGGACAGCTTCTCCTTTCTGAAAACCTTCTGACTAATTCTATTGTCTTAAAATGTATATTATGGGAATGGGTCTGGTAAGATCTTTCGTTAGTTCTAATCCTGTCATCTTAAAATGTAAACTGTGGGAGTGGGTTTAGTAATATCTTACAGCCTTGAGATGTTCTTTTGATTTATTATAATAACCAATTAAAAAAGTGTATAAAATTCCCTTGCTAAGACTAGCGAGGTGGGCACTCTCCATCCCCTTTCTGATGCCTATGTCAGGAGTTTTCTCTGTTTCTTTTCATTCTTTAATAAAACTCTGCTACACAAAGCTATTGAATGATCAAGCCTGGCCCCTGGGCCAGAAGCTAAATCTTCTTCTTTGGAGGTCATGAATCCAACATTGTTCACCATAAAATTTCAAATATTCAAAATATTTTTCAAGTCCCATGAGAAGGATTTCTTCATATAATAAGTATTATTATGCTAGTACTGAGAATATTAAAACCTTAGTCAGAAAAGTCTTGGCTAGTATCATATTAGAAAACTCAAATCAATTCAGGTTTTCCAGTATGGACGCTCTGAGAGTTCAGTTTGCTTTCTTCTCCCTAAAACTGAACAATGAACCAGAGCAGAAAAGATAGAGAAATTTTGGTAGTTTAGGCTTTAGCGGTTCAGATTCACTTGAATTTGAATTATTGCTCAACTAGCCCACTCATCTCTGTTTAACTGGCTGCTTGTCATCATTTTGTGCCCTAAACTGCCCTGAGTATGGTAAACAGTATGGAAATAGGATTGCCTCATAAGTATGCCCAGATTTTCCTCACATAAGCTAAATTGTCAGTCAGATGTATAGTGCTCTAGAGTGAGTACAAGGCTTGTATGATTGTTCAAGCAAATCTTTCCAGTTTGAGAAGATATGATTCCTATTGGAAAATATGGTTTCTATCCATGAAGAAATAAATGCTAAGCTTTGTTTTTTCCTGATATCACAGCGTATTTACTGAATGCCCTAATATTAATTGGAAACTGTTTGGATTTATGCAGAATTTGAGTTTATGCTTTTGTGCCCTGTCTGATGTACACACAGGTAATCTGTTTCTCCTCCAGGCAACAATCTATCCCCCTCTATTCCATTAAGAGTATATTTCGGTATCTTATCCTGCTCATGGTCTGTGACTTCAAGGCAGGGACTATATGAGAGGCAATCAGTATTTAACTTGCTTTTTATTTCTGTTCTTCCTCGGGTAAAAAAAATAAAACATTTATGCTACAACAGACCAATAGTTTGGGTCCCAAATAGTCTCCTTTCTTTACAAAGGAAATTTTTATGAGCTCACCAAAATAAGCAGTAACTGCTTTTCAGGGGGACAGTTAGTGTAGTAAAATAAATTCCAGGTTCTGATTTTGCCATCACGATTGATTCATTAATAAAATTCCAGGCATCCCTTTGACAGTGAGGAAAACCAAATATTTTCAGGTGTGGCCAGCTGTCAGGCAAAGGAAAAGTCTCCTTCAAGGTGTTTTCAGACATTTTGTTTACTTTGTCGCCACTGAAACATTCTTTTTAATTGTCAACCACATAGTTGCAGTTGGGCTTAGCCTTTGTAATGTGGATTACTTGGAAAAAAATGAAGAAAAAATTATTGACTGGAAAGCTGATCTTTTAATAATCTGGACAGATCTTTATAGAGAGGGTAAGTTTTATTCACACGAAGCCTCTGTCCTTCTAATCAGATAATTTTGTAGGCTTACCCTTTTTTATTCTCTCAATACTACATGTCTTGGAAATTGGTAAGAGCCCATAGTAGGTTGAGAGGGCAATAGAGGTAGCAGATATGAGTGATCATTAAAGCCAGTAGAGGAATACATTAACTAAAGAGAAAGAAAGAACTTGACATGAATAATAACTGGGTGATGAACAATGAGATCCTGTTGTATGCAGGTATTTGGCATACTTTTTGTACTTTGTGGTCAGTTGCTTGCCCTATAATTTTATTTGACAGTGATCAGGAAACTGGCACATTAAGTGATATCTTCTTTTCCCTCTCATTCACTCTGGTTTTCCGTATCAGCATTTGAGTTATTCATTTCTAGTCTGGAATCTCAGTTGAATATTAAGAAATATGAATGCAGTGGATAATTTGGGGAAAAATTATTATTTATTTGATTGATTGATTCCAAGCATTCAAACTATATACAAGTAACAATTTAGTGAAGCCTCATGATATCAAACTTTCTGTGCCAGAGCACCTTCACAATTAAATTGGCACGTAACTGAACTAAACCCTTCCTTCTCTTCCTCCCTCCCACCACGTTGCCTCCACCCATTCCTCCTCCCCTCCTTCTTTTTTCCTCCTCTCTCCTTCTTTCCTACCTTCAGTTGTCCATCTTAACTAAGGTTTCTTATAATTCCCCAAATCATATTTTGTTATTGAATGTTGTTCCTTTTGTTCGATTTAATATTAGCTAGTCTGAAGTGAATTACTTTATACAAGTCATATTCAGATGTTACTGTGAATCTTTATTTTGTTGCTGAACTGCGTGCTTAGTTGCTCAGTCATGTGTGACTCTCTGTGGCCCTTTGGATTGTAGCCTGCCAGTCTCCTCCGTCTGTGGGATTCTCCAGGCAAGAATACTGGAGTGAGCTGCCATGGCCTCTTGCAGGGGATCTTCCTGATCCAGGAATCGAACCCACGCCTCTTGTGTCTCCTGCATTCCAGGCATATGCTTTAGCTGCTGAGCCATCAGGGAAGCTATTCTATCAGAAACGCTGAAATATCACATAAACCACTTACACACATCACAATGCTTTAGGGCATACTCAAGAGGAATACAGCTTTTCAAATAGCCAAAAATGACATTAGAAATCTGAATATATGTTACCATTGTTCTCAAATTCCAATTATAGTCACTGTTAATTTTAATAAGTCAGCTTGATTTTGAGTTCATTCACTATTTTCCATTTGAGAGGACATGTTAATTTATTAATATGCCACAGGGAGTAGTGGGTTGAGAGTAAAGATGATTACTGAGGAAAAGTTAAAGAACAAATTTCAGTTAACAACTTGGAAAAAAAAGAGCTGTGTCTATCTCAGCTTAAATTTCAGATAGAACTCAATTAAATAGCCATTATTTGCATAGAACTGAGGGTCTCATATATTACACTGCCTTAACTTTCTATTACATTTCTCATAATATCACACCTAAAGTAGTGGGGCAGAAACTGACATGCATATTGTTTTATCTTAGAATGGTTATATTTAATTGAATTTTCCATGCACTATCAACATTTCTGCTTTAGAAGAAAAAAAAAATATCCAAGGAAAAATAAACATCTTAAAAAGGGAGAAAGAGCTTTCCAGATTAAGCACTATTTTGCAACGTTGATACATATTAGTTGACTTTTTATGACAGGAGATAGCAGCCTTTGTTGATTCACTACTCATTAACTCTTTCTTCTTTCCATGCTACCAGAATTCCATTTTTTCAGTGATGCTACATCAGGGAGCAATACCCTATACACAGTTTGGTTTCAGTCAAAGCCAATTATAGTAATTCCATTCCTTTTGTCGTGACTTCTATGGGTGTGGACATGTAACTCACCAACTCAATTCTGTTCCATGAAACTTGAGGACAAATGGAAGGATAACAGGAGTGGGGGCTTCTAGAAAAGGTTTTTGCCAGTCATAAAAGGATACTAAAAAAGATAATCTCATTATACCTCTGCTCTATCTGAAATATGGGGCTTTCCAGGTGGCGCTAGTGGTAAAGAACCTACCTGCCAATGCAGGAGACGTGGGTTCGATCCCTGAGTTGGGAAGATCCCCTGGAGGAGGACATGGCAACTCACTCCAGTATTCTTGCCTGGAGGATCCTATGGACAGAGGAGCCTGGTGGGCCACGGTCCATAGGGCCACAAAGAATCAGACAGAACTGAAGTGACTTAGCACTCACGCACTACCTGAATATGATTCCTGGAGTTGCTTCAGCCATCTTGCTAGCAAAATGAAAATGAGGCAAATAGGAGGAAGAAAACAGAGCCAAGAAAATCACAGAGAAGTGAGAACATTCTGGCAATATGATGCCAGGTGTTCCTCTGCCTCTGGACCTATGGTTTTGCGAGGCAACATATTATAACTACACTATTCAAGTTAATTTGAGTTGGCTTTTCTATTACTTTTAACCATATTTTTTCTATCTGATAAAACTTATTTCTTTTTAATTTAATTACCAGGCTTGCTCCTGGACTTTCTGTTTAGTAAGCCTTAGTTTAAAAAAGTATTGTTAATTTTCTTACTTTAAATCAACTAAGTGAAGCCAAAAAGCATTTCTAATTTAGGTTGGCATGCCTCTAATCTTTCCCCACTTTAATCCCGCCCCCACCCCCACTTACCACACCAGAGAGGTTCTCACAAATCTAATCATATAACACGTCAGGCTGAAAACCACTTCATTGTGTTCTACCATGTAAATAGTTGCAGAAAAACCCTTAGTACATTTTTAAAAATATGATCTCTCAATCATTATTTCTTTAGCGATTGGAATACTGGAGGCATTTGAGGCTTTATTGGGTCAAAGACTGTCAGATTATATAATTTACCAAATGCAGTCAGGGTGCTTATTTTCCCATACTTCAGTCTCATAGACTACTTGGAGTTAGTTTGTGGTAATATTTAGAATAACAATGAAGAAATCTATTAAAGATACAGTTGTCAATAACATCAAATGCTTCTGAGACCAATCTATGAATCTGATATTCAAATCTACCTTATACCATTTAAACTTGACTTATTGTGTAAGACTGTATTGCCTTAGTTCCTCGTAACTTTTAAAATCCCTGTCTTAACAATATTCCATAATAAACTTGACAGTGACAAAGCTTTATATCTTTGCAAAGTGGTCCCTACACTATTACTACATGATTCTAAAGTTTTTAGCAGCTTTCATAATAATGTGCTACTTATTTATTGCTTAATATGGGCTAGGTATGTACACAGGCACGCGGAGGCACGCATACACACATTTGAAGTAAAATATGCCGATGTATTGAAAATTCACTAGGAAATGGAAAAGCAAGACTATTTTTGTTGGCTGCTATCTTATAATATCACTCGCAGTTGTAGTAACTGTCACAGCAGCACCAGGTTACATTTTTGTGTTTCTAAAGGTAATGCAAAATTGTATGCCTCTCTAAAACTTTATTATATTTTTATGAATCAATTTGCCTAATATAGCACTTGTATAATTCTAGGGTGTGCAACCCAGAGAGTTTTGAAGGTGGCTGTTATTTTGAGCAACATGAAGCCCTTTTTAGCTCTATTGTCTATTTTAAAATATATTTTCTCCCTACATCTGCTCGGTCAGAGCTGAGTGAGTAGTATAATACTCTCATTCTGAAATGTTTCCCATGCATTGCTGCTATTCTTATCCTTGGCTCCAAGGAAAATCTATTCTACAAAGCAGCAGGGATCCGGGTTGACACTAGCTTTCTTGTAATACCTTGAAGGTGTCAGAGAAAAATTTTAGAATAGAAAGGATGCTGTGGTTGCTCCCCAGAGAGAAAATCAGTTGCAAATGTAGTTATCCCTGTACCACGACAGAGGCTAAGTAGGACTGGTCCTGTGCAGAAAGCGGTGGTTCTTGCTGCGGGCTCCAACTTACATCTCTAGGTCAGAGCTTTAAAAATGCTGAAATACACGCATACCTTACAGTTTTGCACATTTGCCTCAGCTTTTCTCCTTGCATTTTGTATCATTGCATACAGAGCAACCACAGAGCAAATGGGCGAGGATCAATTTGTCTGGATTCAGCAGGGATAAGGAACTTAAGACAAAGGTCTGCTGTGTAGGCCTGAAGAGATGTATTCAAGGTCATAGGTCACATTTAACCAGAAAGACAAAGACAGAAAATAAGAATTAACAGATTTATCCTGGAATCAATGGTAAATTTCAGTGAATTTTGAGAGTACCTGAGGCATTTGTCTACTTCTTGTAGAGGATAAAACAAGGTTATACCTGCGTGCTTTGGCTATTTGAGTTCAAAAGGATTCTGACCAATAAATGGAGAAAGTGTGTCAGCTGTAATATAACTTCCTCAGAATGCTGATAGTTGAGGGAAGAGGGTACGATTTATTTGTATAACTTTGGGGAATTCTGGTTCAAATATAGTAAACATGATTCCTATATGACTTTCTGGATCTTTTAATGGATTTTGAAAACATAACAGGTCATTATAACTTTTTAAATTAAATAAATGGTGGAACTAGCACTCTGTATAAAATTCTTCAGGAAACCTTAAAGTTAACTCTGGAACAACACACCTTTCAACCATGTAGGTCCACTTATATGTGGATATCTTTCAGTAAGTATGTACTACAGTATGTGCCAACCAGAGTTGATTGAATATGTGGGTGCTGAACTCTGCATACTGAGTGTCAACTGTAAAGTTACATGGGGGTTTTCGACTAGTTGGTAACCCTAACTCCTGTATTGTTAAAGGTAAATAGAAGTTAGTATCTTGGCCTCTTTAAGAAATGGATTCTACTACTTTGGCACATTGTTGTTGCTCAGTTGTGTCCAACTCTTTGCCACCCCATGGAGTGCATCACACCAGGCTTCCCTGTCCTTCATCATCTCCTAGAATTTGCTCAAACTCATGCCCACTAAGTCAGTGATGTCATCCAACCATCTCATCCTCTTTTATCCTCTTTTTCTCCTGCCTTCAATCTTTCCTAACATCAGGGTGTTTACTAATGAGTCAGCTCTTCACATCAGGTGGCCAAAGTATTGGAGCTTCAGCTTCAGCACCAGCCCTTCCAATGAATATTCAGGCTTGACTTCCTTTAAGATTGACTGGTTGGATCTTCTTGCAGTCCAAGGGACTCTAAAGAGTCTTCTCCAACACCACAGTTCAAAAACATTAATTCTTCAGCCTTCTTTATGTGTTTCTATATTCCTTGCATAAGAGTCAGTTCAGTCAGTCAGTTGTGTCCAACTCTTTGTGACCCCATGGACTGTAGTACACCAGGCTTCCCTATTCATCACCAACTCCTGGGGCTTACTCAAACTCATGTCCATCAAGTCAGTGATGCCATCCAACCATCTCACCCTCTGTCGTCCCCTTCTCCTGACTTCAATCTTTCCTAGCATCAGGGTCTTTTCCAATGAGTCACTTCTTCGAATCAGGTGGCCAAAGTATTGGAGTTTCAGCTTTAGCATCAGTCCTTCCAATGAATATTCAGGACTGACTTCCTTTAAGATCGACTAGTTGGATCTCCTTGTAGTCCAAGAGACTCTTAAGAGTCTTCTCCAACACTGCAGTTCAACAGCTTCAATTCTTTGGTGCTCAGCTTTTTTTATAGTCCAACTCTCACATCCATACATGACTACTGAAAAAGCCATAGCTTTGACTAGATGGACCTTCATTGGCAAAGTAATATCTCTGCTTTAAAATATGCTGTCTAGCTTTGTCATAGCTTTTCTTCCAAGGAGCAGGTGTCTTTTAATTTCATGGCTGCAGTCACCATCTGCAGTGATTTTGGAGCTCAAGAAAATACAGTCTCTTACTGTTTCCATTGTAGATTGTCTCAATTCCTAGTGTGTGATTGTGGTTTAACCACTCTTACTGTGTAAACAAAGTAGAAGTTGACTTCCTCTGTTTTTATTTTACTTCATCCTAGTAAAAGATATTCAGTCCTATGATGTGAACTTTTACCTCTTGTCACTTCCATGTTGCAGGCTGTGAATCATCCCTAGACTTCAGTCGTATATCTCTAAGCAGCCTCTACAATAACTCAGTACGCTATCTTAAACCATACTCAAATACCTCCCTTAAATGAATTGTCTAGTAGGTCCTCTAAAACACAGCAAGATAATCGTCACCACCAGAACAGCAGTAATTACAGTTCAGTTCACTTCAGTTCAGTCGCTCAGTCGTCTCCGACACTTTGCGACCCCATGAATTGCAGCACGCCAGGCCTCCCTGTCCATCACCAACTCCCGGAGTTCACCAAGATTCATGCCCATCAAGTCCGTGATGCCATCCAGCCATCTTATCCTCGGTCATCCCCTTCTTCTGCCCCCAGTCCCTCCCAGCATCAGAGTCTTTTCCAATGAGTCACCTCTTCACATGTGGCCAAAGTACTGGAGCTGCAGCTAGCTTTAGCATCATTCCTTCCAAAGAAATCCCAGGGCTGATCTCCTTCAGAATGGACTGGTTGGATCTCCCTACAGTTACTAACATTTATTGAGACATCACATGTCAGGCGGGCTCCCCTGGTGGTGCTAATGGTAAAGAGCCCGCCTGCTAAGGCAGGAGACATAAGAGACCTGGGTTAAATCCCTGAGTCAGGAAGATCCCTGAATGGCAGCCCACTCCAGCATTCTTGCCTGGAGAATCCCATGGACAGAAGAACGTGGTGGTGGGCTACAGCCCTTAGGGTCACAAAGAGTTGGATATAACTGAAGCAAGTTAGCCCAAACACATATGTCAAGCACTTACATGAACTACCTTTCTTAATAACAATAATCCTCAAAATGAATCTATTAGGTAGGCAGTTACTTCATTCTTTTTGTTGAAAAGAGAACCTCAGAAAAATCATGTAATTTGCTCTGTGTTCCTCAATAGCAAATTGTTGAAGCAAGATTTACGTCAAATAGTTTTCTTTTCAGAGCACATGTGTTTAATTGCAGTTATTTCATCTCTTAATGTTTATTATTTCTGTCTACAACAGTATGAAACTGTAGAAAGCTTTAGTCACTTTGCAACCCCATGCGAAGACTCTTTGCAGCCCCATGGACTGNGTCCTTCATCATCTCCTAGAATTTGCTCAAACTCATGCCCACTAAGTCAGTGATGTCATCCAACCATCTCATCCTCTTTTATCCTCTTTTTCTCCTGCCTTCAATCTTTCCTAACATCAGGGTGTTTACTAATGAGTCAGCTCTTCACATCAGGTGGCCAAAGTATTGGAGCTTCAGCTTCAGCACCAGCCCTTCCAATGAATATTCAGGCTTGACTTCCTTTAAGATTGACTGGTTGGATCTTCTTGCAGTCCAAGGGACTCTAAAGAGTCTTCTCCAACACCACAGTTCAAAAACATTAATTCTTCAGCCTTCTTTATGTGTTTCTATATTCCTTGCATAAGAGTCAGTTCAGTCAGTCAGTTGTGTCCAACTCTTTGTGACCCCATGGACTGTAGTACACCAGGCTTCCCTATTCATCACCAACTCCTGGGGCTTACTCAAACTCATGTCCATCAAGTCAGTGATGCCATCCAACCATCTCACCCTCTGTCGTCCCCTTCTCCTGACTTCAATCTTTCCTAGCATCAGGGTCTTTTCCAATGAGTCACTTCTTCGAATCAGGTGGCCAAAGTATTGGAGTTTCAGCTTTAGCATCAGTCCTTCCAATGAATATTCAGGACTGACTTCCTTTAAGATCGACTAGTTGGATCTCCTTGTAGTCCAAGAGACTCTTAAGAGTCTTCTCCAACACTGCAGTTCAACAGCTTCAATTCTTTGGTGCTCAGCTTTTTTTATAGTCCAACTCTCACATCCATACATGACTACTGAAAAAGCCATAGCTTTGACTAGATGGACCTTCATTGGCAAAGTAATATCTCTGCTTTAAAATATGCTGTCTAGCTTTGTCATAGCTTTTCTTCCAAGGAGCAGGTGTCTTTTAATTTCATGGCTGCAGTCACCATCTGCAGTGATTTTGGAGCTCAAGAAAATACAGTCTCTTACTGTTTCCATTGTAGATTGTCTCAATTCCTAGTGTGTGATTGTGGTTTAACCACTCTTACTGTGTAAACAAAGTAGAAGTTGACTTCCTCTGTTTTTATTTTACTTCATCCTAGTAAAAGATATTCAG
Source organism: Neotragus moschatus (assembly GCA_006410615.1). Lineage (NCBI taxonomy): Eukaryota > Metazoa > Chordata > Mammalia > Artiodactyla > Bovidae > Neotragus > Neotragus moschatus. Next base: position 220,820 of record SJYA01003130.1, read on the forward strand.
TCCTATGATGTGAACTTTTACCTCTTGTCACTTCCATGTTGCAGGCTGTGAATCATCCCTAGACTTCAGTCGTATATCTCTAAGCAGCCTCTACAATAACTCAGTACGCTATCTTAAACCATACTCAAATACCTCCCTTAAATGAATTGTCTAGTAGGTCCTCTAAAACACAGCAAGATAATCGTCACCACCAGAACAGCAGTAATTACAGTTCAGTTCACTTCAGTTCAGTCGCTCAGTCGTCTCCGACACTTTGCGACCCCATGAATTGCAGCACGCCAGGCCTCCCTGTCCATCACCAACTCCCGGAGTTCACCAAGATTCATGCCCATCAAGTCCGTGATGCCATCCAGCCATCTTATCCTCGGTCATCCCCTTCTTCTGCCCCCAGTCCCTCCCAGCATCAGAGTCTTTTCCAATGAGTCACCTCTTCACATGTGGCCAAAGTACTGGAGCTGCAGCTAGCTTTAGCATCATTCCTTCCAAAGAAATCCCAGGGCTGATCTCCTTCAGAATGGACTGGTTGGATCTCCCTACAGTTACTAACATTTATTGAGACATCACATGTCAGGCGGGCTCCCCTGGTGGTGCTAATGGTAAAGAGCCCGCCTGCTAAGGCAGGAGACATAAGAGACCTGGGTTAAATCCCTGAGTCAGGAAGATCCCTGAATGGCAGCCCACTCCAGCATTCTTGCCTGGAGAATCCCATGGACAGAAGAACGTGGTGGTGGGCTACAGCCCTTAGGGTCACAAAGAGTTGGATATAACTGAAGCAAGTTAGCCCAAACACATATGTCAAGCACTTACATGAACTACCTTTCTTAATAACAATAATCCTCAAAATGAATCTATTAGGTAGGCAGTTACTTCATTCTTTTTGTTGAAAAGAGAACCTCAGAAAAATCATGTAATTTGCTCTGTGTTCCTCAATAGCAAATTGTTGAAGCAAGATTTACGTCAAATAGTTTTCTTTTCAGAGCACATGTGTTTAATTGCAGTTATTTCATCTCTTAATGTTTATTATTTCTGTCTACAACAGTATGAAACTGTAGAAAGCTTTAGTCACTTTGCAACCCCATGCGAAGACTCTTTGCAGCCCCATGGACTGAAGCCTGCCAGGCTCCTCTGTCCATGGAATTCTCTGGACAATAATACTGGAGTAGGTTGCCATTCCTTTCTCCAAGGGATCTTCCCAACGCAGGGAATGAACCCAGGTCTCCTGCATTGCAGGCAAAGTCTTTACTGTCTTAACCATCTCAGAAGCCCCTTCACCAGTATAGTTTTCTGATAATAGAGGCTTAATAAACATCATAGAATTGTCAAATCTAAATTAAAATTCCATTAAGCCATTGTGTTGTAAACTTCTTTAATTATACTTTTCACATTTGAACTATTCTTTTCATTCTTTTGACCAATACCAAATGTTTCCTTCATTTGATTATTTTTTAATTGAAGTTAAGTTGACTTAAAATGTTGTGTTAGTTTCAGGTGTACAGTAACGTGAAAATGAATATATATACATATTCTTTTTTAGATTCTTTTCCATTATAGGTTAATACAAAATGTTGAGTATAATTCCCTCTTCACTCAATTTTTAGTAAAAAGTTTTACTAATTTCTAAGAGGTAATAGCCCTCTCTGTTCCAACATGATTTGCATATACCTGCGAGATTAATCTTCTGCAAACATTGCTCTCATCATATCACCTACTACTCAAGCATCTATATTTGTCCTTTTTTTTAAAAGATAAATTCCATAACCCATAAATGGTTTACAAAAGTTTTCACATATAGTTTTCATTATCCTTATAAACCGAGGCTCCATTCCAATAAAGAGATCTACCAGTCATGACGTCAACGCACCCTCCAAATTCCTGGCTTAAGTTTTGGTATTTTGTTGTTGTTCAGTTACTAAGTCATGTCTGGCTCTTTGCAACCCCATGGACTACAGCACACCAGGCTTCCTTGTCCTTTACTATCTCCCAGAGTTTACTCAAATTCATTTCCATTGAGTCAGTGATGCTACCCAACCATCTCATCCTTTGTCACCCATTTCTCTTGCTGCCTTCAATCTTTCCAAGAATCAGGGTTTTTTTTTCCCAATGAGTCAGCTTCTTGCATCAGACAACCAAAATATTGGAGCTTCAGCACCAGTCCTTCCAATGAATATTCAGAGCTGATTTCCTTTAGGACTGACTGATTTGATCTCCTTGTAGTCCAAGGGAATCTCAAGAGTCTTCCCAGTACCACAATTTTAAAGCATCAATACTTTGGTGCTGACCCTTCTTTTAGTGTTGTATGTGACTCTCACATCTGTATATGACTATTGGAAAACTCATAGCTTTAAATATACAGGCCTCATCAGCCAAGTGATGTCTCTGCTTTTTAATGTGCTGTCTAGGTTTGTCATAGGCATTCTTCTAAGGAGCAAGTGTCTTTTAATTTCGTGGCTACACTCACTATCCTTAGTGATTGTGGAGCCCAAGAAAATAAAATCTTGGCATGCAATCCTTTGATTCTAGAGCAGAGTCTTTCTCTTCATTATTCAAATTCCACCAGTGTATAATAAATACATTAGAATTCTTTTATAAACTGCCATATTAAAGAATGTCAAGATATTTTGTAAGGCACAATTATGAGAAATAATTCAAATTATCTATTTGATCTTGCTTCAGCCTTCAGTACACTTTGGCCATACTGCAGTGGAAGTATGCAATATAGCTACTATCCTGAACGGAAGCTGGTCCTGTGATACACGACTCTTTATCTACTTAATATACAACTATCTACAGATAATAAATTTTTCTTGCTGTAATAATGAGATAAGCCACTTAGTTGATTATGGAAGAAGGAGGGAGCTAATAAACTCCTTGGAAGACTTTGCCCATTTATTTTGTGTGATACACAAAAATTCTAAGGATAAACTGATTTCTCTCACTCTTCTAAAATTAAAAATTATATAGTTAAATAATTTGGAGAAATTACTCAGACATCCATAATAAAATAAAAGAAAAAGAAAATATAGCACTAAGTTGTGTTTAACTCTTGCGATCCCATGAACTACATCCCTCCAGGTTCCTCTGTCCATGGGATTCTCTAGGCAAGAATACTGGAGTGGGTTGCCCTTTCATTCCCTTAAAATTCCCACCAAAAGAATGAGGAAGGCAAATAAATAATTTTGAGAGTATCTTATATATCTTATTTCTTAGATACCCCCTTAGAAACTGTTGCACACTTGGTTTTAGGATAATTCAGAGCTTACCTGCAAAATTGAGTTCAATAATTTATCAACATTTATCAACACTGAACCCCACTGGCTGAGAATTTGGGAAGTGAGGAGGACAAGAAAGGGAGAAGGGGGTTCCCTCGTATCTCCTCCTAGAATTGCCCTCAGCTTTGGCCTTTCCCTCCTCCATCCTCTGAAACACTGGACTTGGGGGTGATCCCTATCACTACCCTTCTGCCTCCCCACTTCCCACCTGCCATATTGTAGCTAGAACTTGGCATTTCTTAATATAATCCATGCCTACAATTTATATAGGAGTATTAGAGTTGGTTTTTCAAATTTTTAAGCAATGTATATAATGTTCCATCCTTTGTAAATACAGTGATAGCATTTTTCTCTAGTTCTAAAGTTGGCTAGGTCTATGAGAATAGAGGAATCTGGGGATTAAATGTATTATGATATTTAATTTGATTATTTACCTCATTATAGGTTTAGTTTCCCATCTCCCTCTGAGAGTAAAACATACATAGAATATGTTTTCTGAAGTATTCTAGGTATGAAATTACAGGCAGATTAAAATCTCATGAATTGTATCACCTAACCCAAGTTAAGTGTGTATCAGTGGGAGGAAATGATGAATATTCACTTAAAATCACTTTGCATCCTTCAATCAATCTTATATTTCCTATTCAATTAAACGGAGGGGTTGAATCAAAAAGCCTACTTTTATTTTCTCCTGTGTGAACATACACATACTGGGAATCTCAGCGCTGGCTCCATTCACAGTGAGTTTACAATTCAATCTAACATACAGCTTAAAATGATCTGCAGTTTGATTCTTAAATTTGTAAATGCCAGGCTTGTGAATTGGACCTGAAAGGAAATGTTAAGCAGGGGTTTCGAAGTCTGAATGTAAAACACAGAACAATTTGTATGTGGACGAAATTACTTGCTTCTATTACACTGTATATACTCCAGAGAGACTTTTGTCTAAAATGAAAGGAAATATTCCAATCATTTTTAAGCTATTAACTTGTGGACGTTCTGATCTGTGTGATTTATTACTATTCCCACAAGCAGTTACCTATCAATCTACTATGAGCTGAGAAATATTCCCAGTTCTACAATAATTTTGGTTTTCAAATTGGAGCATAGCAGCTGAGGTACTGTCATCATTAGGAGAACAGACCATAGGTTTTTGTAGTGAGACCTCACTTATCAATCAATACCCTTTCCTTCTTTCCCTTGCCTCTTCTCAGACATTGAGTCACATTGAATCTAATGTACACCTTTCCTGATAAAACATACAAGAAGGCAACGTGATGTTGATAGAACACACTTGTAATGACTACCCTATCCAACTCCAGTTTCAAATAAGATGAATGATCCACCTAGCCATTTCAGCTGAAATGAGAATCTCCCATGTCCTTTCTCGGCATTGATTCCAAAGACCTAGCATTTAAAGGCTACTCCTACTGAACTTAAATCATGTTAAGTGTTTTGCAATGCAAAGATGGGAATTTGAAACTAGTAAGTGTATAAAGTTTGTAAAACAAAAATTAACTTCTGATTTAAACTCAAAAGTCAGATAAACAAAAGAAAGAAAGAAAGAAAATTCCCATGTTGACAAAGTGCAATAGAAGAAAATTGGGAGTTTGCAAGCTCACAAAAATACTTTTCCTTCATTTTAAGCTTTTCTCTTCATGATCAAATAAATTCAGTTTTCAATTGGAATTTTTAATTGGACAGATTAGCAAATTTATATTACTAATTGCCTCAATAGCCCTTGCACTGTAAAAGATGAGGCTGGGTAATTAAGCCTTAGAAAGAAACTGTGTATCTGAGTTCTACCTGAAATAAACTGAAATTAATATCATGAACTCACATGTACATATGCATATAAATGTCTTATCATGAACTTGTATGTACATATGCATATGACTGTCTTTAACAAATTCCATATTCAAAACTTATTTTCTTTCACCATGAAAACAGCACATTGAATAATTTGCCTGATTGTTTATTATCTCTAATATACTTCCTTCTCAGCAAATAGCCAGGTTAGTTCCCAGCCTCCCTTTGGTTGAGACAGCCAAGCGCGTGCCTGAATTCTGACAAATAGGATGTGATCAGAGCAACTTAAAACACTTTCAACTCTTTATGTTTTCTTGGCTTCGAACCTCTGAGAGGTCTTCTGAATTGGCATTTTTCTCAGAAATCTCTGAAAGGGCAGGAAGCAGGAAATAGCCACATTTGAATATTTCTTATGCCCAAAACATATATATGCACTATAGAAAGTGAACGTGAAGTTGCTCAGGCATGTCTGACTCTCTGCGACCCCATGGACTGGAGCCCACCAGGCTCCTCTGCCCATGGGATTTTCTAGGCAAGAGCACTGGAGTGGCTGCCATTGCCTTCTCCATATGCTCTATAATGGGAAAATACATTGTGATTTTAAATAAATCAGCAATGAATTATACATACATTTGCCCTATGTTCTAGCTTGCCCAGGATTTACCAAGTTTATATATATTTCTCTGGCATAATTATTAATATGGCCACCTTTCAGTAACCATCCTCTGCTAAGGAGATTTTGAACTATCCTGGTAGTTCAGCTGGTAAAGAATCTGTCTGCAATGCAGGAGACCTGGATTTGATCCCTGGGCTGAGAAGGTCCCCTGGAGAAGGGAAAGGCTACCCACTCCAGGATTCTTGGGCTTCCCTGGTGGCTCAGCTGGTAAAGAATCTGCCTGCATTGCAGGAGACATAGGTTGGATCCCTGGGTTGGGAAGATTCCCTGGAGAAGGAAAAGGTTACCCATTCCAGTATTCTGACCTGGAGTACTCCATGGACTGTATAGTCCATGGGTTTGCAAAGAGTCGGACATGACTGAATGACTTTCACTATTCTTCACTTCACTTCAAACCTGTTGTCTTGGTTGCAGTGACCTAGCTGTTGTCTTGCCTTTCCTGCATAAACCAGTCGCCAGGATATGCACAGATGAGGTGATGAGTGTTGGTTCTTTTTGTGGACACATTCTCACTAGTAAGTAAGAATTGACACAGAGGAGATTCCCACTTTGCAACACCCCCTAACACAGAAATGGATTTAGGCAGCATCATCAGTGGCTGCTGACACAAATCAGAGAGCTACCAGACAAGCTCCCAACACTTAGATACCTTTCTTGCAAAACATCCAACCCTGATCTGATTAAGCCTCCAGTTTTAAAAAACAGTATACAGGAACAAAGGACATGATAAGTGACATTTCTGGAAGAAACTGCAAAATCCGACGGGTAGAATATTCTTCAAGACAAAGCAATTAGTCTTTCAAAAAAAAAAAAAAAATCATGAGAAAGGAAAAAAAAAAAAAAACTGGGAGGAACCTAAAGATCAAAAGAGAGTTCGAACTATATCAACCGTTTGTAACATATGGATCTGATCTAGATCCTGATTCAAATAAGCTTAAACAAATATGATAAACATAGAAAATGTCTGGATATTTAATTATATTAAGGAATGCCTTAATTTTAGTTATACTCTGAAATATTTATAGATGAAATGATATAAAGTTGGAAATGTGATTCATAGTGATCCAGGGCAAAGGAGAGAGCAGAGGTGGAATAGATGCGATAAGATTGGCCATAGCTTGATAACGGCTGACGCTGAGTGACAGATACAGTGGTTTCTTTATACTATTCTCTGCTTGGTCTCTGCCTCAGTTTTTACATGTCGGATTTATATATATATGTATAAAGGAATATGTGTGTGTTTCTTCCTCTACTGTGTCCCCACTATCCTGCCTCTCAGGCAACACTTCCATGTTATCAGTTGTCACAAGTCATGAGGGATCAAGAGAGCACCTTTCTGAGCCTTCAGCCCCATTGCTTTGGTTTCAGTTTCAGATACCAGCCAGCCCTTCACATCCTTTTGGTGAAGATTCTAGAATGCACGTCTTATTCTCTGTGAAAGTAAGTGGTTATAAATTATAAATGAGCAAATAACTGGTAAGGAATAGGGGGAAAAAAACCCACAGAGAACAGCCATTAGTGGAAGAAATAAACAAAATGCAATAGATTCAAATAGGAGCCAGAATATATGTAACATCTGTACAGTATAAACACCATCTAGTGGCTCAAGGGTAAAATCTGATGTTTACTAGATAACCTTTGACAAATCTTGGAACAACTATTCAGTCTCATTCTGTTAATTTGTAGAATAAGAAATTAGAACTCCTGTGTGGTAAACTTGTATGAGCATTAAATAACATACATGAAGATACTTGGCATGTAGTAGGAGGGATTATTTTGAATTTTTATGGGCTACTGAGTACAAGTACAGGAAGGTATTGATTAATAGATAATCGTACATACACTCAGTTATTCTACCAAATATTCATCAAGGATCTACCACAAGCTATGCATTTTTCTTTGAGGATATAGCAGTGAACACAGCAGAAAAATGCCTGCCTTCATAAAGCTTGCATTCTAGCAGTAATAACTGATATACAAGACATGATTAATACAGTTTTCAGCATCTATTTCTCAAGTTTCTTTAAACTACTGTTTGAAGCAACACACACACACTCTAAGAATGAATCTTCACTCTAATCTTTCTCTCATGAGCAGAGATGAATAGTGAAATGGAGGTTTAAGAGCCACTTCACACATCAGTATTCTCGGAGGGTGAGAGTACTGGCTGGTGTGTTTTCTAAGAACTTGGCCGTATACTTTCAGCGCTTCCTGAGCCAGACAGAGGCAGGTGGTTACAATCTGCAGCAGTTTTACTTTTACTTAACTACTCTCCTGCATTTTGCAAGCTTTGCTTTTCTCAAGTTCAGTGACGCTGCCCCTGAGAACTCATCCGCATGTGGAGACACGTCCTCCTACAGTAAACATAAATCCCTCTTAAAAAAAAAAAAGTTAGAACAGCAAAACACAGCACTTTCCTTTGTAGAATTTGTCACTCATCATTTCAAAGGTTGTGTTTTTCTGGGGGGAAAGCTTGTCTTGTTTTGTTTTTAAATTTGTCAGTGAGCCAAATGGTGAAGACGCACAGGTGTGAGGATTTAAATGGCAGTGATTGACCTGCCCACCCACAACGAATTCTAACTAGGAAATTAAGGATGTTGCCAGTGTTTGCCAGCCTGATTGCTCTATCCAGCGTTAATTTATGAGCTCTGTGATGCCTAGCATGCCACGAGGAGATCCTCCTCATTTTTCTCTAAAACCTGCTGGGACATATCATTATACCTGTGACTAAAAATAACATACCCATTCCAGGCAATGTAATTGAAGTGATTTATTTTAATTGTTTGAAAAATAGTTTGTTAGATAGTTTCAGTCTGTCCCAGTTACCATGATCCTTGTGACATTACCTTCTGAAGTACCTTGGCCCCTCTTTTTGAGCAGTTAGCAAACAGTGTTCAGATCGGTGAGTGTTTCCACAATGGCTGGGTTGCAAAAAATTTTTCTAAAATAATTTTGAGCTTCCTCAAATCCAAACAATCTGAATTTTCATAATAGGGATTTGGGAACTCGTAATTTCACAATACTGGGAGAGGCTGGTATCCAACTTAGAGGATATAGGGCTGAAGACCACAAAGAAATTCGAGACACGTGAATATATTATGCAGGGAATTCAAACTGGCCAAACCATGAGAGACACTGGATTATGATGGTGAAAGCAAATGGTGTTTCTGATTTCAAAGTGCTTGCAGTCAAGTGCAGTGAATGGAGTGGGGCGTAATAGATAGTCTTACAATTTCAGTTAATATTTGGGAAATGGCTGGTGAAGAAGTTGAATGGGATAAACTGTAGATGAAAAGGCAATACTTGAGATCAGAATATGTGTTGAGTCCCAATGTTGATGATTTGACCTTTGAAATACAATAAAGCCATAAAGGTGACCCTCCTAGTTCCAAAAACAAGAATGTGAAAGAACTTGAAAGATGAAAACTTATTTAAGGTAGGATTATATAAGTTGTACATAGAGTACTTGTTTGAGATCATAGCTGAGTAATCTTTCCAAAAATAATTCTATCCTTAAAAGCATTGACTTGCAATTTGGAGCCCCAAGAAGAATTATATAAATAGGATTATTTGAAATTCTAAGAGAGAATATATGCATAAAATTTTTCATCTTCACATAATCCTTTCCTATTTTTCATTATTTGCTTGTCTTTTTTTTTTTAGTAATCTGTTTATCTGCCTAACAAGCGGATATTCATGTAAAGCTGAATTTATCTAATATTAGAAAAATATTTTTTAAAATTCTGTGTTCTTCAAATATTTTAATTTCACAGAATGAAAGCTCTTTCTCAAAATTTCAGGTATGTAAATCAGTGATTTAAAAATTGATTAAAAAACTCTATAGTGAATGACACATGGTCAAAGAGTAACAGGCATTTGCATATCCTTTAAATGACAACTAAATGTAAAACGCACCTAGCTTATTTAAAGAAAATTTTAATATCCACACCACACATCTTTCTTATCCTCTGTGGAATTGCTCTTGAATTTATACATGTGGTTCATCTCTAAAATGAAGGTTTTGTGAAATCAATATTCCCGGAATTTTCTAAGTATTAATTAGTTTTAATAAATATAAAGTGATTATTCATAGAATTTACTTTAGTTTCTTTAGAAACAGAAACATTTCATGTAAAACTAATCAGTGGTATGTTATCTTTGAATTCACAAGCACAAGGAAAAAAATCCATAAACAAAAACTTCAGAAGTAGATATAAATAAGTTATTCTGATTTTTATAAGATATAACTAAGGCATACATTTATGTAAATTTAAAGTGTACAACTGCTTGATTTGAAATATTTGCTGCTGCTACTGCTGCTAAGTCATTTCAGTCGTGTCCGACTCTGTGCGACCCCATAGATGGCAGCCCACCAGGCTCCCCCGTCCCTGGGATTCTCCAGCCAAGAACACTGGAGTGGGTTGCCATTTCCTTCTCCAGTGCATGAAAGTGAAAAGTGAAAGTGAAATCGCTCAGTCGTGTCCGACTCTTAGCGACCCCATGGACTGCAGCCTACCAGACTCCTCCGTCCATGGGATTTTCCAGGCAAGAGTACTGGAGTGGGCTGCCATTGCCTTCTCCTTGAAATATTTACATAGTGCAAAATAAATACCATCATTGTATTAGCTAACACCTCCATCGCATCATACATTTACCATCATTTTGTGTATGATAAAAACATTAGAGTTTACTTTAACTTTTAAGTATATAATATTGTATTATTAGTCATAATTATCATGCCATATATTAGATATTTAAAGCATGTTCATCTTATAACTGAATGCTTCTACTCTTTGACCAAAATCGTCCTGTTTTCCTCACCCCTCAGCCCATAGTAACCACCACTGTACTCTTTATTTATCTGAGTCAACTTTCCCTAGATTTTGCATATACATGATATCATACAGTATTTCTTTTTCTGTCTGCCTGATTTCACTCAGCATAATGCCCTCAAGTTTTATTCACAAGACATAATTTTCCTTGTGAAAGAAAGTTGAGGGCTTTCTGGACACTTAGGTTGCTTTCATATCTTGACCGTTGTGAATAATGCTGCAATAAACATGGGGGTGCAGAGATCTCTTCAAGATCCTGTACATACAGATAGAAGTGGCTGGGTCGTATGGTAGTTTTATTGTTCAATTTTTGGACCCACCATACTGGATCCATAGTTTTCCATAGTGGCTACATCAATTTTTACTCCCACCATCAATGGTTCCCTTTTGTCCATACCCTCACCAATACTTGTTGTATCTTGTCTTTTGATGATAGATATTCAAATAGGTGCAAGCTGCTCAGTGTTTTTGCTTATTTGCCTCTTTTGCTATTGAATTGCATGAGTTCTTTATATGCTTTGGATATTAACCCCTATCTGATACATGGCTTGCAAATATTTTCCCCCTTTCCAAATAGATTACCTTTCATTTTGCTGTTCCTTTTGCTGTGCAAATGCTCATTAGTTTAATATAGTCCCACACTTTATTTTTTCTTTTGTAGCTTGTGCTTTTGTTGCATCCAGGAAATTTCTTCCAAGACAAATAAAAAATAATTTTTTCTTTATATTCCTGGAGTTTTATGGTTCAGTTATTTAATCCACTTGAGCTTATTTTTGTAAGTGGTATAAGATAAGGGGTCCAGTTTTATTCTTTTGCCTGTGATTATCTAGTTTCCCAACATCTTTAACTCAAAAGACTGTCCTTTCTCCATTGAGTATTCTTGACTTGCTTGTCAAGTATTAGTTGACTGTACATTGAGGAATTTATTTCTGGGCTCTCAATTCTATTCCATTGATTTATGTGTCCATTTTATGCCAGAACTATAATGTTTTTATTCCTACAGCTTTGTAATATAGCTTGAAATCAGAAAGTGTGATGCCTCTGGCTTTGTTGTTCTTTCTCAAAATTACTTTGGGTATTCAGGGTCTGTTGTGGCTCCAAATAAATTTTAGGATTGTTTTCTCTATTTCTGTGGAAAATGACGTTGGAACTTTGGTAGGGATTACAGTGAATTAGTAGGTAGCTAAATGTAATGTGACCATTTTAATAATGTTAACTCTTGTGATCCATGAACACAGAATATTTTTTCACTTTTTTGTTTCTTTAATTTCTTTCATCAAAGTCTGTAGTTTTCAGCATACACATGTTTTGCCTTCATGATTAAACTTATTCTCACTGTTTTTTTCTTTGATGCAGTTGTGAATAAGATTACTTTCTTTATTTTTAAAATATTGTGCTCAGTTCAGTTCTGCAGTTGTGTCTGACTCTTTAAGATCCTGTGGACTGCAACACGCCAGGCCTCCCTGTCCATTGCTGACTCCTGGTGTTTACCCAAACTCATGTCCATTGAGTCAATGAGGCCATCCAACAATCTCATCCTCTGTCGTCCCTTTCTCCTCCCTCCTTGAATCTTTCCCAGCATCAGGGTCTTTTCTTATGTGTCTGTTCTTCACATCAGGTGGTCAAAGTATTGGAGTTTCAGCTTCAGCATCAGTCCTTCCAATAAATCTTCAGGAATGATTTCCTTTAAGATTGACTCATTTGATCTCCTTGTGGTCCAAGGGACTCTCAAGAGTCTTCTCCAACACTACAGTCCAAAAGCATCAATTCTTCAGCGCTCAGCTTTCCTTATAATCCAGTTATAACATTCGTACATGACTACTGGAAAAACTATAGCTTTGACTAGATGGACTTTGTTGGCAAAGTAATGCCTTGCTTTTTAATATGCTGTCTAGGTTGGTCATAACTCTTCTTCCAAGCAGTAAACATCTTCTAATTTCATGGCTGCAATCACCATCTGCAGTGATTTTGAAACCCCCAAAATAAAGTCTGTCACTGTTTCCATTGTTTCCCCATCTATTTGCCATGAAGTGAGGAGACCAGATGCCATGATCTTCATTTTTTGAATGTTGAGTTTTAAGCTAACTTTTTCACTCTACTTTTTCACTTTAATCAAGAGGCTATTTAGTTCCTCTTCACTTTCTGCCATAAGGGTAGTGTCGTCTGTATATCTGAGGTTATTGATATTTCTCCTGGCAATCTTGATTCCACCTTGTGCTTCCCCCAGCCCGGTGTTTCTCATGATGTACTCTGCATATAAGGTAAATAAGCAGGGTGACAATATACAGCCTTGATGTTCTCCTTTCCCGATTTGGAACCAGTCTGTTGTTCCATGTCCAGTTCTAACTGTTGCTTCCGCACCTGCATACAGGTTTCTCAGGGGGCAGGACAGATGGTCTGGTATTTCCATCTCCTTCAGAATTTTCCACAGTTTGTTGTGGTCCACACAATTAAAGCCTTTGGCATAGTCAATAAAACAGAAATAGATATTTTCTGGAACTCTCTTGCTTTTTTTGATGATCTCTTGCTTTCTTGATATTGACAATTTGATCTCTGGTTCCTCTGCCTCCTCTAAATCAGCTTGAACATCTGGAAGTTTATGGTTCATGTACTGTTGAAGCCTGGCTTGGAGAATTTTGAGCATTGCTTTGCTGGCATGTGAGATGAGTGCAATTGTGTGGTAGTCTGAACATTCCTAGGTTGCCTTTCTTTGGGATTGGAATGAAAAGTGACCTTTTCCAGTCCTGTGGCCACTGCTGAGTTCTCCAAATTTGCTGGCATATTGAGTGCAGCACTTTCACAGCATCATATTTCGGGATTTGGAATAGCTCAACTGGAATTCCATCACCTCCACTAGCTTTGTTCATAGTGATGCTTCCTAAGGCCCACTTGACTTCGCATTCCAGCATGTCTGGCTCTAGGTGAGTGATCACACCATCGTGATTATCTGGGTCGTGAAGATCTTTTTTGTATAGTTCTATACAAGTGGCAAATGTATTCTTGTCACCTCTTCTTAATATCTCTTAATATCTTCTGCTTCTGTTAGGTCCATACAATTTCTGTTCTTTATTGTGCCCATTTTTGAAAGAAATGTTCCCTTGGTATCTCTAATTTTCTTAAAGAGATCTCTAGTCTTTCCCATTCTATTGTTTTCCTCTATTTCTTTGCATTGATCCCTGAGGAAGGCTTTCTTATCTCTCCTTGTTATGCTTTGGAATTCTGCATTCAGGTGGTAGATCTTTCCTTTTCTCCTTTGCCTTTTGCTTCTCTTCTATTCACAGTTGTTTATAAGGCCACCTCAGACAGCCACATTGCCTTTTTTTACATTTCTTTTCCTTATAGTTTTGTTAATATATAGAAAAACAACTGTTTTTAGTATGTTGATTTCATAGTCTGCAACTTTACTAAATGTGTAGACTTGCTTTTGGTCTAGTCTTTAGGATTTTCTATAAGTATGCACTACACACACACACACACACACACACACACTACACTTATATATATACATGTGTCATTGGCCAACAAATATAACTTTATGTCCTTCTTTCTTATTTGGATACTTTATTATTATTTTATTTTATTTTTTGCTTGATTTCTCTGGCTAGGACTTGCAGAAGGAGTTGAGAATAGAAGTTAATGAAATAACTGAATAGGAGTAGTGAAAATAGGCAACCTTGTCTTGTTCCTAGAAGAAAAGCACTCAACCTTTCACCACTGAGTATGCCGGTAGCTGTGAACATGTATTGCTTGGCTTTATTACGTTGAAATATTTTCCTTCTATTTATATATATATATATATATATATATGTAATTTGTTGAGTGTCTTATCATGAAAAATATTGTATTATGTCAAGTGTTTTTTCTGTATCTACAGAGATGGTCATGCAGTTTTTATTTTTCATTCTATTCATGTGGTATATCATAATTATAGATTTACCTATGTTGAACTATCCTTACTTCACAGAAACTATTTTCACTTCACCACAGTGTATGATTTTTTAAATGCAAGTTAATTTATGTTCTGTTGAGAATCTTTGCAATTATCAGGAATATTCCAATCTTATTTTCTACATTATATTTAGTAATGTTTCAGTGAGTGATTATCTACTAATTGGACATCTAAAATAATGAGACATCTATTTATTTATATGAATCTTAGATTTTAAGAATCCTTATAAAAATAGCTTTTAAAAAAAACAAGATTCAAATTGGAAATTTGAAGACTATTAGCTTATGTTACCAGTAAGTGTAATAATACTGTATTTACTTTGTATGTTATACAAAGGACAATATACAAAACAATACCACTGATTTTGGATTATAGATTGCTTTAATAGACTTAATATTTGACTTCATCTGATATATATTATGATGTATGAATTTCATTCTTCTGTTTGATGTTTTTCAGATAGCTGTGTGATAGACTCCACATGACATTCCCAGTTGGAGTGGCCCCTATAGTAGTCAATGCCCACTTAACATTTGTCTAATGAGATTTGTCCATAATAGTAATACAAAGCTATCCATGATCTGGGGACTATTACATATCTAGGAAACTTTTCTACAACAAAAACAGCAAAGCATGTTTTTGTAAAAATATATTTTATATTCTTTACAAAGCTGTTGCTCTAAATAAGATAAAAACATTCTATCAGGATTTTATTTAGGATTGACCTGAAGGATTCTTTTCTTAAGGATTTCAGCCACACTGATTTTTTAAGATTTTTCTCTTTAAGTCCTATTTGTGTCAGATAATGTGGCTGAACAAAAGATGAGACAACTGTAAAGTTAAATCTTTAAAACCAATAATTTGAAACATACTCTGCTAATAACCAGTAATTTAGGAGGTACTCTGTTTTATGTTCTTAAAAACTAACTTTTATGGCTGATTTATGTCAATGTATGGCAAAATGAGTACAGTATTGTAAAGCAAAAAAACCTAAAAAATAAAAATTAAAAAAAACTAACTTTTTAATTAAATGCCTCCAATTCTAAATTCTTTAATGTTTAGTGTATACAAAGAGGCTTAAATATGTATTTTGATAATCAATATTCTCCCAATTTACAACTTATAAGTTTATTTTTTGAGAGATATTATCAGAAAGTTATTTATTTACTCCTTCACTCATTCATCTATTTATTTATTTATATATTTTAGGACCCATATCTTATTATCAGTTTTCCATTGACTACTTTTATTTTACTATAAGCATGAATGATGTAGAACATTGTTCTAACCATGTAAATGTTCTGTGATTGATTGAAACTTAACTCTATCAGAATTGAAAATAAAGTAAAATTGTTATATTTGACATTTGGTGAAACCGGACTTCACATTTTTAAATATTAAGCATAGTTTTTTATTTAAATAACACTTTAAAATGTTTGATTTTTTAATACTGTGTTGGAAAAAAAAGATTTTGACGATTGTTCAATTGTTCTGGATTCTAGTTTTGATTCTACTGCTAAATAGATGTCTAATCTTAACGTATTTCTTAAACTTTCTTTGCACTTACTTTACTCCCCTGATAAACATAAGTTTGGACCAAGTCCATGATTTTGTATAATTTTTTTTCTGCGTTGAAATTCATGATGGAATCTATTCACCTTGGGATCACACTTCCAACTTGTTTCTAAGAATGTGCTACATTCCCAGGGTAATTATTAACTCTGTGAAAAATTGCAAGTATATTAGTGTTGCTGAATTTCAGTTTGCTCATTATTAAATTAAGATGTTATTAATAATACAAAGAAAGGTATGAAAAAAGTGCAAGGTTTGGCATAGAAGAAATACTTATCAAATGATAGTTATTATAATATTAGGTATAAATCTTATATAATTATCAGTTCAGTTACTCAGTTGTGTCCTACTCTGCAACCCCATGGACTGCGTGCAGCACACCAGGCTTCCCTGTCCATCACCAACTCCGGGAAGTGGCTCAAACTCATGTCCATTGAGTCAATGATACCATCCAGCTATCTTATCCTCTGTCTTCCCCTTCTCCTCCTGCCTTCAGTCTTCCTCAGCATCAGGATCTTTTCCAATGAGTCAGTTCTTCACATCAGGTGGCCAATGTATTGGAGTTTTAGCTTCAGCATCAGTCCTTCCAATGAATATTCAGGACTGCTTTCCTTTAGGATTGACTGATTTGATCTCCTTATAGTCCAGAGGACTCTCAAGAGTCTTCTCCAACACCACAGTTCAAAAGCATCAATTCTTTGGTGCTCAACTTTCTTTATTGTCCAAGTCTCACATCCATACATGACTACTGGAAAAACCACAGCTTTGACTAGATGTACTTTTATGGACAAACTAATGTCTCTGTCTTTTAATATGCAGTCTATGTTGGTCATAGCTTTTCTTCCCAGGAGCAAACATCTTTTAATTTCATGGCTACAGTCACCATCTGCAGTGATTTTGGAGCCCAATAAAATAAAGTCTCTCACTGTTTCCCCATCTGTTTGCCATTAAGTGATGGGACCAGTTGCCATGATCTTAGTTTTCTGAATGTTGAGTTTTAAGCCAACTTTTGCACTCTCTTTAACTTTCATCACGAGGCTCTAGTTTCTCTTTACTTTTCTGCCATAAGGGTCATGTCATCTGTATATCTGAGGTTACTGATATTTCTCCCAGCAATCTTGATTCCAGCTTGTGCTTCTTCCAGCCCAGCATTTTGTATGATGTACTCTGCATAAAAGTTAAATAAACAAGGTGTCAATATATAGCCTTGACATACTTCTTTCCCAGTTTGGTACCAGTCCATTGTTCCATGTGTGATTCTAACTATTACTTCTTGACCTGCATACAGATTTCTCAGGAGGCCAGTAAGGTGGTCTGGTAGTCCCATCTCTTTCAGAATTTTCTGCAGTTTATATAAAATATGTATTGTTACTACTATTTTCAATATTATTGAGTTAACTCCAGTAATATCTTCCATGTTAAGAAAAAAAAGTGTGAGTGCAGTATTTATGGAATAATTTTATATCTTATAACATTTTGTAATGAAGTAAATAACCTGAACTTCTAACCTGCAAACAGAAGTATTTTTGTTGTTGTTCAGTCACTAAGTTGTATCTGACTCTTTATGACACCATGGACTGCAGCGTGCTGGGCTTCCCATCCCTTTAGAAACCCTGAAATAGATGATTAGAAAATATCCTTTGCGTGCTGTAAATCTGTGTTTTCAAGTGCCCTTGTATTAATTGACAGGGTTGCATAATAAAATACCATAGATAGGTGGCTTAAAATACAAAAATTTATTTCTCACATTTATGGAGGCTGGAAATCCAAGATCAGGATGCTGGCAGATGTGACTTCTCCTGAGGGCTCTCTCCTTGGCTTACAGACAGCTACCTTCTCTCTGTGTTTTTACATGTCATTTTCTCTGTGTGCACCATTTCCCTGGTAAAAGATCCCTGAGGTGAAAGTAGCTCAGTCATCCAACTCTTTGTGACCCCAGTCCCTAGTCCTGTTGGATTAAGAGCCTACCTAAATGACCTTGTTTAAAGCCCTTTCTTCAAATACAGCCACATTGGGAGCTGGATCTGCAACACCTAAGTGTTGGGAGATATAATTCAGTCTGTTAAAATCCATTACTCAGCCCTGGAGAATTATCAAAGCATTTTCTAGGATATATGAACCTGTATAATGTCTCTTTGGTTCATGTGGAAAACAAAGACTAATTTCTGAGAGCAGATTTCATGGTTGCACGTGTGCCTTTGAGTTACGTTTGGTGGCTCAGGTGGTAAAGAATATGCCTGCAATGCAGGAGACCCAAGTTTGATCCCTGAGCTGGGAAGATACCTGGAGGAGGGCATGGCAACCCACTCCTATGTTCTTGTGGAGAATTCCATGAAATGGGGAGCCTTACAGGCTACAGTCCATGAGGTCACAGCGAAACAGACACATCTGAGTGACGTTTTCACTCCACTCACTTCATTTTTAGAAAAAAACTCACTCCTCATAAAGAACACTTCTGTGACTAGATGTGTCAAGTTTTTCCCACACTGACCTTTTCTCTGAAACCAGCTCAGTATTCTACAGTTTAATTCTGTGCCTAACCAGTGTTGCTTCCCTGGTGGTTCAGATGGTAAAGAATCTACCTGCAGTGTGGGAGACCTGGGTTTGATCCCTGGGTTGGGAAGATCCTCTGGAGGAGGGCAAGGCAACCCACCCTAGTATTCTTCCCTAGAGAATTTCATGGACAGAGGAGCCTGGCAGACTACAGTCTATGGAATCGCAAAGAGTCAGACGTAACTGAGCAACTAAGTACACACAAACAACCAGAGTTAGCTCAGACCCCACAGGGTGAGGACCCAGTCCAACAGGACTGACACCTCTTTCAGATGCCAATTTGAAGTAGCAGGTTCCCCGATTACCCCCAACTTCTACAAATTAGAGGTTCCTACTGCCCTTTCCTTGGGTTCTATAATTTGCTAAAGAAGTTCACAGCCCCAAGAAAACAGCTTAAGTATCGCCAATTTATCACAAAGGATATTCTATAAGATATTATTGAATGGTCAGATGAAGAGAGTCATATGTGGTGAACTTTGGTAGAGTCCAGACCCCAGAATCTTTTTTCTCTGTGGAATGAGGTTGTACCACATTCTTGGTATGTACATTCTTGGCATATACATGTGTTCACCACCCCAGAAGCTCTCCGAACCTCACATGTGGGGGATTTTTATGGGGGCTGCATCACGATAGGCACAATCAACTAATACCTTAATTTCTAGCTCCTTTATTTCTTAAAAAAAACCAAAAACCAAAAAACTGGTGAGTGGGGCTTAACATTCTAAGCTTCTAATCATGACGAAATTAAAAGACATTTGCTCCTTGGAAGAAAAGCTGTGACAAACCTAGTCAGCATATTAAATAGCAAGGACATCACTTTGCCAACAAAGGTCCGTCTAGTTAAAGCTATGGTTTCTCCAGTAGTCATGTGTGGATGTGAGAGTTGGATCATAAAGAAAGCTGAGCACCAAAGAATGGATGCTTTTGAATTGTGGTATTGGAGAAGACTTTCCAGAGTCCCTTGGACAGCAAGATCAAGCCAGTCAATCCTGAAGGAAATCAACCTTAAATATTCCCTGGAAGGACTGATGCTGAAGCTGAGGCTCCAATACTTTGGCCACCTGATGCAAAGAGCTAACTCACTGGAAAAGACCCTGATGCTGGGAAAGATTGAGGGCAGGAGGAGAAGGGGACTAAAGAGGATGAGATGGTTGGATGGCATCACTGGCTCAATGGACATGAGTTTGAGCAAGCTGTGGTAGATAGTGAAGGAGAGGGAAGCCTGGTGGGCTGCAGTCCATGGGATCAAAAAGAGCTGGAGACCACTTAGTGACCGAACAACAACAATGAGTTGGCCTTTCTGAGACCAGCCACCATCCAGAAGCCCACTAACAGTCACCTCATTGCAACAAAAGACTTTTGTCACACAGGACATTTCAAGGAATTTAAGGACTCTGTGTGAAGATCCAGGGCCAAAGATCAAATATTACAACAGATGATTCTCATAGTATTTCTACTTACAAGGGTTTTAGGACCTCAGTCAGTAACCCAATATATATTTCTCATTATTTCATAGAAATTATTTCAAAGAAAATATTTAAGCATGGTGTGATCCAGACTGCATGTCCAGCAGAGGGGCAGAACACATACTCTGAAATATACTTCTGCCATAAAACACACATGTGCTGGATAAATTACAACCATACACATTTAAATGCATACTGAGTCTGTAAGAAAGTACCAGAGATTCACAAAGGCTTCTAGACCAAGGTTAGCTTGCGATCCAAAGGAAGGTGAAGCCTCTCTTGTGAAATGAGAGAAGCAGTTTTCTCAATGACTGATCCTGGTACACAAGAACTCCTCTGTCCCATGCAGACATAGAAATACAATGGTCAGCAGACAAGGCTCCCATTCAAATTATCATAAAACATGATACATCACATCCTACTAGGAAAACCATCTTTGAACTATCTATATACTAGGATAAATATGAAAGCTACATTTAAACTAATGGAGGGAATCTTTTTACTTCATCAGCCCAGACTTTTCCATGAACTCTGTTTATTCAATTCTTTGTGTAATCCAAAACTTCCATTTTTCATGCTTATCACATTTCATGGAAATATAACATTAAAAGGAACCCCCAAACTTTCAAGATCTGCTTATGTTAGTAATACTTTTAAAAGGATAATCCAACTTCAAGTTACCTCATTATTCCTTCACCACAGATCATGTAATCAGTGCAGATAGCTGTTAGGCTATGCTTTTTGACTGAAAACCAGATAAACTCTTTAGCAGTTTTTGCGTTGTATGCATGCCCAGTCATGGCCAACTCTTTGGGACCCCACAGACCGTCAATGCTATGGACTGTAGCCTGCCAGACTCCTCTGTCCATGGAATTTTCCAGGCAAGAATACAGGAATGGATTATTTACTCCTCCAGGGGATCTCCACAACCCAGGGATCGAATCCTTGTCTCCTGTGTCTCTTGCATTGGCAGGTGGATTCTTTACCACTGAGCCACTAGAGAAACCCCACATTAAAATCAGATTAACTCAGTCTCTGTGCACTACAAAAAAAGATAATAAAAAAAGTTGCATTCAAGAAAGTTAAACGCTTTCAGAAGGCCACATTTTGAATGGAATTGGAGCAGTGCTACGATCATGGAGAATACAAAATGCAGACACCATAACCGTTAAAGTCAAAGTAAGCCAGAATTTATTTGCATTTTTTAATGGGCATGCAGACGGAGGCAGGTGATATTACAGTGTTTACACCAAACTGCATGAGCTGAATGGGCTAAAAGAAACAGTTGGATTATCCATGTGTCAGCATTCTAATCCTATCAGGCTTGTCAGCACTATAATTTCCATCACTTAGTTTAAAATACAGTAGTGGAAAGTGGGAATGTTTGTTTTCTTCTGATGAGTCATATGACTCAGAGCAAAGTAAGGACTTAGAATACTTCAGAAAATGACAGAGTGTTGCAAATTATAGTGGTTTTGTTCACAGCTGTATAAATTTATTTTTTCTATAAAGCAGGTACACAGCGAGCCGTATTTCCTAGGGTCCAAATTCCTGAAACAGTAATTTTCCACTCTTCCCTGGTTGCAGGAAACCAAGCAACATCCACGTTTGCCTAACTCCAGTGAAACAATTTTGGAAATGAAAGAATCTTGCTTAACTTTTACTTTTGGATGAAAATTTTCAAATGCAGCAAAACTTGTCTGTACAACATAGACATATGCCTACTTATATCACTGCCTGAGTGCCCTTATATAATATTTAAGGAATCATTTAAGAAAATAATAAAGGCCATGGGAGTCTATACTTATATTTCTATCAGAATGGCAGACTAGATACTCTGAAATGCCCTTTTGGCATAAAAATATGCAGATGTCAGATAAATTATAAACATAAACTTTTGAATGCATTACTGAGTTTACAAGAAGGGGGTGAAATCCCCAAGAGCCTCCATACTCTGCTTCTCCCGCAAAACTGTAAACTGATATCAGAGTGGTAAATAAATGTGAAAACTGGGGCTGCCCTGAATACAAGGCAGAGGAAAATCTAAATCTGAGGATTCTATATAAATAGAGGATAATTCAAGTATAAGTTTTAAGCCGTGAACTGTCCTTTTGAAAGAAAGAAAACCAATTCAGAAAACAGCTTGTTTTTATAGGCTTCAGGTGAGAAAAAAAATGATGGTACTAATTTTTCTCTGAGAATTGCTAAACTTTTCTCAGGAGGGTCTGTGATTTGAATTTACATTACGTGCACAATCAAGGAAATCTCAACTATAAGAATT
The DNA here is from genome assembly GCA_006410615.1 of Neotragus moschatus. NCBI lineage: Eukaryota > Metazoa > Chordata > Mammalia > Artiodactyla > Bovidae > Neotragus > Neotragus moschatus. The sequence goes on from SJYA01003130.1 coordinate 243,227, forward strand.
AACTTAAAATTCTGGCAAATAGGTACACCTCCTGTCAGGAGTAAAGGAATATCCTTTTAATAAACATCATCCTCAAGCCAGGCCTTCACAGTTCATAAGAATTAGGTTTGGAAAAATAAAATCTGCCAGTTAAAATAGAACAAATGTATGAGTAATCAGGACCTATTAGGTTTATATTACCAAGGACTTTATAGATTTAAAAATCATTGACATTTATAACTCAATGGAAAAATTAAGTAGATATTTAGATATACTTGAAAAGAGAATTAGTGAGACAGAAAACAGTTTCGAGAAAATTACATATGTGTGTATTTCCACTAAATAATTGATAAATATACCTTAAAGTACACATAAGACATTAAAACACTTGGCCAGACATTTTTTGAGTTCAAGTATAATAAGCAGCAAAGATTTTAAGGGTGCAGATGTTATCATTTAGCAGGATGTTAACTATAGATTTAATAAGATGCTTTTCATTTGACCAGGGATTTTCCTTTTGCTACTAGTTTTCTGCATGATATTTAGAAATCAAATATCTAATTATGAAATGATTTATCCACATCTTTGAAAAGGGTGATATGCATTTTTATTTATTGTTTTAGTATGGTGAATACATTGGTCAATCTTTACATATTTTAAACAATCTTGTTTAAGATTTTAGAATAGACCTCATTTGCCCATTGTGCTTTTGTTATTTGCTGAATTCTAGTTTTTTATGTTGTAATGCTTTGAGTCTATATTCAAGACAGATACTTTTTTATAATTTTCTTCCAATTTCTTTATAATTTCTTCTTTATCAGGTTTTGTTATCAGTTGATAACTTTATTACATAAGTTATAAAGTTTTCTTCTTTCACTATTTCAGAAAGAATTTATAAGATTGGTATTCTGTCTTCATAAAATATATAATGGAGTTTACCAATTAAACCAGTTGCAACAATAATCTTTTTTTTTTTTTTGGAAAATTTTAATTAATAAAAAAAAAAAGAAAAGGTTCTCCAAAATTTACAAATAAAGGGGAAAAACTAAAAAAAAAAAAAAATTCTTTAAAGTATAAATTTTAGATTTACCGCTTTTGTATATCTTATGTCCATTTGTGTTTTAAAAAGAGTTTTCCATGTTATCTATTTGAATTTATTAACATGAAGTTTCTAGTGTTTGGATGATAGAAAGTGACATCCTTCTTTCATTCCTCATATTAGTAGATTATTTCATTTCTTTTTGGTTGATCACTCTTGCTAGGTATTAATCAATTTTTTTAATCCCCTCAAAGCATTAGGTTTTTATTTTAATGACTTATTCCATTGTCAGTTTTTCTATTTTACCTATTTCCATTTTCATTTTATTGAATCCTTTTTCCTGCCCTCTTTGTGTTTAACTTGCTCTTCTTTTGTAACCTTTTAAGATATAAACTTAAATAATTGACTTCCTCTATACATTTCAAAAGAATTAAATAGAAAATATCTTTTAATTTTCCTTGTGTTTTTTTCTTTGATCTGGGGAATTTAAAGTTGCTGTTTAATTTTCAAATATTGTGGTATTTTTTAGCTATTTTATTATTTGTGATGTCTATTTTAATACTGCTATATTGAGAGTTAGAACATATACTCCTTAATAATTTTGATCCTTTAATGTTTATTAAGGCTTAAACTCCTGGAGAAAGAAATAGCAACCCACTCCAGTATTCTTGCCTGGGAAATACTATGGCAAGAGGAGCCTGGTGGGCTATATTCCATGGGGTCGCAGAGTCGGTCATGACTTAACAACGAAACAACAACATCAAAGGTTTGAGTTCTCAACTTGCATGTTCGTTTAAAAAAATGTATCTCCTGAAGTTGTGATTAATGTTCTATAAATGTCAATTAGACAGTTTGGCTGATAGTGCTTTTTTCATCCTCTGTATCTTCATTATTTCTGTTTCTCTGTGGTTCTATGTTAATCAGTGACTAAATGATTAAACTTATAAAGTGATGGGCATTAAAATATAAAAATTATAGATAATAAAATCTCTGTTGATTGGTCTATTCCTTTCCTTAGTTCTGTCAGTTTTGCCTCATACTTTTTGGAAACATTGTTATTGATTGAATTTAAATTATTTATGGCTTCCTGTTTCATTGACTTTTATGATTATGAAATTTTTATCTTTATTTTTGGACATGCTGAATCTCTCGAAGTCTAATCTTTTTCAATAGTGTATAGCCATACCAGTTTTCTTATGCCTAATGATATCTTGGTATTTACCTTCCCATGTATGTATGTTCCACCTGTCCTTTCCTTTTTATTTAAAATGTATTTGTTTAAACAGTATATTACAAGTTTAAGCTTTTAAAAATAATTGTGTTTAGTATGGCTAGTTCTACTTTTATGTGGTGTACTTAGTATATTTTAGTTAATGTTAGTAATCGATAATGTACTGGCTTAAATCTACCATCTTAGTATTTGTTTTCTGTTTATCTCACTTCTACTTTTTGTTTAAAGAGATGGGAATACCAGACCACCTGACCTGCCTCCTGAGAAATCTGTGTGCAGGTCAAGAAGCAACAGTTAGAACTGGACACGGAACAATAGATTGGTTCCAAATCGGGAAAGGGGTACATCAAGGCTGTATATTGTCACCCTGCTTATTTAACTGAACTGAACTGAACTTCTTTTCTGCCTTTATTTGGATGAATGAATTATTTTTTAGTGTTCTGCTTTACCTCTTCTGTTATGTTTTAGTTATAAATCTTTGAGTATATGTCTATGTGTGTTGAGCATTATTCTAAAGAATAAGTATGCATGTTACAGTAGTATTTCAACAATATAGTAATAATGGAAAAGATACATAGTAAGGAAAGAAAGTAGGTAAGTAACAAAATATTATATATATAGTTTTATCACTATTTCTCATCACACACACACAAACACACAGAATCCATTTTTAACACATATTTAGGACATCCTGAATTTTCCTCTCTATTGCACATGTGACATAAGTATGATAGGATAAACAGTTTTGAAATTTTAAAAAACAAGTTTTAAAGGCTTATTCCAGTCCCCTATGGTATCTTCAATATTCACTTGCTTCCAAGTTCTTAAATTATGAATTTAAGAAGGCAAAGCTTGTACTTTCTATTTATTTCTCTAAATCTTGCTTATAGTACCTAGTAGCTAAAATTAGGTAAAACTGCTTGGAAAATTATTAATATGTTAAGCACTAACCCTATGCAAGCTATTAATGAATAATAATTCATTTTACTCTTTTGGGTAATACAGAATTTGGGCAATTGTGATAATCATGGAATTTAAGTGATGAGTACTCTGTGTATCATTTTCCTGTGCTTTTTCCGTATCGCAAATGACCAACATTATATATAAAGTGATATTTGTGCCCAACTCAAATCAACTTTAAAATTAATAAGCAAAACCCACATTTAACAAGAAGACTTAAGTTTCATGTGAACTAAAATGATTCATTTTTGAATTCCTTTAATTATCAATCTTCCCTCAAATATTTAAGTTGTGAATAATTTACTAAGAAAAAAGAAATAGTTATTTAGAAATTCATTTATTGTGTCAAATGAAGCTTGCCTGCTGTTGAAAGTATAATGTGAAAATATTCTTTCAATCCTTTCCTTTAATCTCCCCTTAAAAAAATATAGTGATTGTAATTTTGATTTATAAGAATTGCTACTCTAAGATCTTTATTTGAGCCAGGTTTTTCAATCTTATTATCTTTTAAAAGTTGATGTCTTTTAATATTCACTGTTACAGTATTAGTGATACCATGCATTATCTTATGCAAAGTGAAATGTTTATCTTTAGCCTATGGTTTTGCTCACTTACCACATTCTGTTTTGTTAAATTACCTCTCAGTTGTTACTCAGGTAACAACTGTAATTTATTAATTAAAAATTAGAAATTTTATTTGCTACTTTCAAGAAAATGGTAGCAATCTACATTATACAATGAAGCTAATAGTATGTATATTAATGAAATGAATGTCATCTTTCAGTGCTATTGTATAACATATTTATAAATATACTTCCAACAAATCTGTACCATTGTGTTATTAGACAGATGGTATACATAACAAGCCATGTGTATTATAAAAACATTCACACATATTCATAACTTTGGCAGATAATTATCATGAAAGGTAATTTTTATATGGGAAAGTACTATGATGTATGTTTTATTTTATACATATATATATATACATACACATACATAAAATAAAAATTTACCAGTACATGAAGTAATATATAAATGATAAGAATGACAAAATTAGATAAAGCTTTCTGTGGCTGTTGTCTGTTTCAAATAGTATGTTATCCATGCAAATATAATTTTCACCAAATTAACTAGTAAAACATGAAGTACAAAGAGTGGTTCTGATAATACCCTAATATTCCATAAATACAACTTGACAACCTTCCCAGTAAGGAGTCTTGTTATCAGAATTAAGTATATTATTATCATCCTTTATCGTATTTTATAACTTATAAAGAGAAATCAAAGTGTTTATNTCATATTAGTAGATTATTTCATTTCTTTTTGGTTGATCACTCTTGCTAGGTATTAATCAATTTTTTTAATCCCCTCAAAGCATTAGGTTTTTATTTTAATGACTTATTCCATTGTCAGTTTTTCTATTTTACCTATTTCCATTTTCATTTTATTGAATCCTTTTTCCTGCCCTCTTTGTGTTTAACTTGCTCTTCTTTTGTAACCTTTTAAGATATAAACTTAAATAATTGACTTCCTCTATACATTTCAAAAGAATTAAATAGAAAATATCTTTTAATTTTCCTTGTGTTTTTTTCTTTGATCTGGGGAATTTAAAGTTGCTGTTTAATTTTCAAATATTGTGGTATTTTTTAGCTATTTTATTATTTGTGATGTCTATTTTAATACTGCTATATTGAGAGTTAGAACATATACTCCTTAATAATTTTGATCCTTTAATGTTTATTAAGGCTTAAACTCCTGGAGAAAGAAATAGCAACCCACTCCAGTATTCTTGCCTGGGAAATACTATGGCAAGAGGAGCCTGGTGGGCTATATTCCATGGGGTCGCAGAGTCGGTCATGACTTAACAACGAAACAACAACATCAAAGGTTTGAGTTCTCAACTTGCATGTTCGTTTAAAAAAATGTATCTCCTGAAGTTGTGATTAATGTTCTATAAATGTCAATTAGACAGTTTGGCTGATAGTGCTTTTTTCATCCTCTGTATCTTCATTATTTCTGTTTCTCTGTGGTTCTATGTTAATCAGTGACTAAATGATTAAACTTATAAAGTGATGGGCATTAAAATATAAAAATTATAGATAATAAAATCTCTGTTGATTGGTCTATTCCTTTCCTTAGTTCTGTCAGTTTTGCCTCATACTTTTTGGAAACATTGTTATTGATTGAATTTAAATTATTTATGGCTTCCTGTTTCATTGACTTTTATGATTATGAAATTTTTATCTTTATTTTTGGACATGCTGAATCTCTCGAAGTCTAATCTTTTTCAATAGTGTATAGCCATACCAGTTTTCTTATGCCTAATGATATCTTGGTATTTACCTTCCCATGTATGTATGTTCCACCTGTCCTTTCCTTTTTATTTAAAATGTATTTGTTTAAACAGTATATTACAAGTTTAAGCTTTTAAAAATAATTGTGTTTAGTATGGCTAGTTCTACTTTTATGTGGTGTACTTAGTATATTTTAGTTAATGTTAGTAATCGATAATGTACTGGCTTAAATCTACCATCTTAGTATTTGTTTTCTGTTTATCTCACTTCTACTTTTTGTTTAAAGAGATGGGAATACCAGACCACCTGACCTGCCTCCTGAGAAATCTGTGTGCAGGTCAAGAAGCAACAGTTAGAACTGGACACGGAACAATAGATTGGTTCCAAATCGGGAAAGGGGTACATCAAGGCTGTATATTGTCACCCTGCTTATTTAACTGAACTGAACTGAACTTCTTTTCTGCCTTTATTTGGATGAATGAATTATTTTTTAGTGTTCTGCTTTACCTCTTCTGTTATGTTTTAGTTATAAATCTTTGAGTATATGTCTATGTGTGTTGAGCATTATTCTAAAGAATAAGTATGCATGTTACAGTAGTATTTCAACAATATAGTAATAATGGAAAAGATACATAGTAAGGAAAGAAAGTAGGTAAGTAACAAAATATTATATATATAGTTTTATCACTATTTCTCATCACACACACACAAACACACAGAATCCATTTTTAACACATATTTAGGACATCCTGAATTTTCCTCTCTATTGCACATGTGACATAAGTATGATAGGATAAACAGTTTTGAAATTTTAAAAAACAAGTTTTAAAGGCTTATTCCAGTCCCCTATGGTATCTTCAATATTCACTTGCTTCCAAGTTCTTAAATTATGAATTTAAGAAGGCAAAGCTTGTACTTTCTATTTATTTCTCTAAATCTTGCTTATAGTACCTAGTAGCTAAAATTAGGTAAAACTGCTTGGAAAATTATTAATATGTTAAGCACTAACCCTATGCAAGCTATTAATGAATAATAATTCATTTTACTCTTTTGGGTAATACAGAATTTGGGCAATTGTGATAATCATGGAATTTAAGTGATGAGTACTCTGTGTATCATTTTCCTGTGCTTTTTCCGTATCGCAAATGACCAACATTATATATAAAGTGATATTTGTGCCCAACTCAAATCAACTTTAAAATTAATAAGCAAAACCCACATTTAACAAGAAGACTTAAGTTTCATGTGAACTAAAATGATTCATTTTTGAATTCCTTTAATTATCAATCTTCCCTCAAATATTTAAGTTGTGAATAATTTACTAAGAAAAAAGAAATAGTTATTTAGAAATTCATTTATTGTGTCAAATGAAGCTTGCCTGCTGTTGAAAGTATAATGTGAAAATATTCTTTCAATCCTTTCCTTTAATCTCCCCTTAAAAAAATATAGTGATTGTAATTTTGATTTATAAGAATTGCTACTCTAAGATCTTTATTTGAGCCAGGTTTTTCAATCTTATTATCTTTTAAAAGTTGATGTCTTTTAATATTCACTGTTACAGTATTAGTGATACCATGCATTATCTTATGCAAAGTGAAATGTTTATCTTTAGCCTATGGTTTTGCTCACTTACCACATTCTGTTTTGTTAAATTACCTCTCAGTTGTTACTCAGGTAACAACTGTAATTTATTAATTAAAAATTAGAAATTTTATTTGCTACTTTCAAGAAAATGGTAGCAATCTACATTATACAATGAAGCTAATAGTATGTATATTAATGAAATGAATGTCATCTTTCAGTGCTATTGTATAACATATTTATAAATATACTTCCAACAAATCTGTACCATTGTGTTATTAGACAGATGGTATACATAACAAGCCATGTGTATTATAAAAACATTCACACATATTCATAACTTTGGCAGATAATTATCATGAAAGGTAATTTTTATATGGGAAAGTACTATGATGTATGTTTTATTTTATACATATATATATATACATACACATACATAAAATAAAAATTTACCAGTACATGAAGTAATATATAAATGATAAGAATGACAAAATTAGATAAAGCTTTCTGTGGCTGTTGTCTGTTTCAAATAGTATGTTATCCATGCAAATATAATTTTCACCAAATTAACTAGTAAAACATGAAGTACAAAGAGTGGTTCTGATAATACCCTAATATTCCATAAATACAACTTGACAACCTTCCCAGTAAGGAGTCTTGTTATCAGAATTAAGTATATTATTATCATCCTTTATCGTATTTTATAACTTATAAAGAGAAATCAAAGTGTTTATAAAGAGCCTTGTGTAACTTTGGTTCTATTGAGTGGAGGTGATCCAATTTTCCATCTTCTCTGAAAGATCGATTCTAGTTATATAACTAAAGATTTTTTAAGATTTTGTATACATTTTAGTTTTAGTTTTCTTTTTAGTTAAACAAAATTCCCAGTTTTTCCATCGCTTATTCTTGGTTATCAGTATGACAAATCACGAGCGTGGCCTCAGATTTTGTTCTTTAATCGCTGGGAAGATTTGGGAAGATCTGGAGTGGATTCCTTCAACCCTACATTGTAATATTTGGGATATTTGATCATTTAGTTCAATTCAGTCGCTCAGTTGTGTCTGACTCTTTGCAACCCCATGGAATGCAGCACGCCAGGCTTCCCTGTCCATCTCCAACACCCAGATGCTACTCAAACTCATGTCCATTAAGTTGGTGATGCCATCCAACCATCTCATCCTGTCGGCCCCTTCTCCTCCCACCTTCAGTCTTTTCNAGTGCTATTGTATAACATATTTATAAATATACTTCCAACAAATCTGTACCATTGTGTTATTAGACAGATGGTATACATAACAAGCCATGTGTATTATAAAAACATTCACACATATTCATAACTTTGGCAGATAATTATCATGAAAGGTAATTTTTATATGGGAAAGTACTATGATGTATGTTTTATTTTATACATATATATATATACATACACATACATAAAATAAAAATTTACCAGTACATGAAGTAATATATAAATGATAAGAATGACAAAATTAGATAAAGCTTTCTGTGGCTGTTGTCTGTTTCAAATAGTATGTTATCCATGCAAATATAATTTTCACCAAATTAACTAGTAAAACATGAAGTACAAAGAGTGGTTCTGATAATACCCTAATATTCCATAAATACAACTTGACAACCTTCCCAGTAAGGAGTCTTGTTATCAGAATTAAGTATATTATTATCATCCTTTATCGTATTTTATAACTTATAAAGAGAAATCAAAGTGTTTATAAAGAGCCTTGTGTAACTTTGGTTCTATTGAGTGGAGGTGATCCAATTTTCCATCTTCTCTGAAAGATCGATTCTAGTTATATAACTAAAGATTTTTTAAGATTTTGTATACATTTTAGTTTTAGTTTTCTTTTTAGTTAAACAAAATTCCCAGTTTTTCCATCGCTTATTCTTGGTTATCAGTATGACAAATCACGAGCGTGGCCTCAGATTTTGTTCTTTAATCGCTGGGAAGATTTGGGAAGATCTGGAGTGGATTCCTTCAACCCTACATTGTAATATTTGGGATATTTGATCATTTAGTTCAATTCAGTCGCTCAGTTGTGTCTGACTCTTTGCAACCCCATGGAATGCAGCACGCCAGGCTTCCCTGTCCATCTCCAACACCCAGATGCTACTCAAACTCATGTCCATTAAGTTGGTGATGCCATCCAACCATCTCATCCTGTCGGCCCCTTCTCCTCCCACCTTCAGTCTTTTCCAGCATCAGGATCTTTTCCAGTGAGTCAGTTCTTTGCATCAGGTGGCCAAAATATTGGAGTTTCAGCTTCAGCACCAGTCTTTCCAACGAATATTCGTGACTGATTTCCTTTAGGATGAATTGGTTGGATCTCCTTGCTGTCCAAAGGACTCTCGAGAGTCTTCTCCAACACTACAGCTCAAAACCATCAGTTCTTCAATGCTCAGCTTTCTTTATAGTCCAGCTCTCACATCTATACATGACTACTGGAAAAAAACATAGCTTTGACTAGACAGACCTTTGTCAGAAAGGTAGTGTCTCTGCCTTTTAGTATGCTGTCTAGTTGGTCATAGCTTTTCTACCAAGGAGCAAGCGTCTTTTAATTTCAGGGCTGCAGTCACCATCTGCAGTGATTTGGGAGCCCAAAAAAGCAAAGTTTCTCACTGTTTCCATTGTTTCCCCATCTATTTGTCACGAAGCGATGCGGCCGGATGCCATGATCTTCGTTTTTTGAATGTTGAGTTTCAAGCCAGCTTTTTCACTCTCCTCTTTCACTTTCATCAAGAGGTTCTTTAGTTCTTCTTTGCTCTCTGTTATAAGGAAGGTGTCATCTGTGTATCTGAGGTTATTGATTTTTTGATGTAATTTGATCATTAAAGTGAAGTCGCTCCGTCGTGTCCAACTCTTTGCGATCCCATGGACTGTAGCCTATCAGGCTCCTCTGTCGATGGGATTTTTCCAGGCAAGAGTACTGGAGTGGATTGCCATTTCCTTCTCCAGAGGATCTTCCGTATGTACCTGTGCCCTGAAGCAAATACTTAATATGGTGAGAAGTTTCTCCATAATGCTGTCTTCTTTAGTGCTGAGGTATTTTTTTCAGAGAAAACTATTTCTCTGTATGAGTAGCTCTTCTGCATATTCAGTCTTCAAGGAGCCAAGTGGGTCCAGATTAGCTGTGTAAGAGACCAGCTTTTGTTTCATAGACTCATCATTTGCAACTAAAAAGGAGAGGAGATACTTCGATGGAGCAAGTTTTCTTTCATATACAAATGGTACTGCCCTTAGCAGCTGAATTGCAGACTTTTCTAAAGGCAAAGTGACAAGCAGATGCTTCTTAGTATTCAGTGAGCCTGGCTCACCCAACAAAGGTATTACCTTGCTAAGGAGAGAACTTGCAAAATGGCAAGTACTCTGTCCACTCTATGTGGAAAAGATAGTTTTCTTTCACTGATTCTTTACAATTTCTATCTGCATATCAACAGAAATTAGGTGCAGTGTTCAACAATCTGAGACTTTCTAGTCGATGCAAGAAGTATGCATATAAAGCATGTAATACAAATTCTTTGGGTTGATCTGTGGATTACTCTGCAAATACAGTTAGCTCAAAGTTGTAAAATAGCTTGCAAATAAAAGAGTTCATAACATTTGTAATATATTCTTCATATAATATATTCCATAATTCCTCATGTGTATCCAGAATCTTTGATTTCAATCAGACTTATAGAAGGAGCTGTGGATGCCAGTTCTTCCTGACAGAAATGCCAGCTCTTTATGTAAAGGCTGGGGCAGGGCAATAAAACCCATCTCTAAACTTTACACGAAATATGTAAGCCTAAATATTCAGAAAAGATCAGTCAGCACTTAGGTTTCCTGAACTGCTTTATAAAACCCACAGGAGTGTCTGAGAAGAAAGTGAATTTGAGGGGCCATTGAACACAGACCATTTTCCAATTACAGGCACACCTGTGCTGCATAGCTTTCTGCTGATCTGTTGTGAGCATTTTACAGAGTGGTTTCATAGTCCTTCAGATTCCTCATTCTTCAGTCCAAAATGGTCTGAGGGTGTTGCTGGCAGACTTGGACTTATCAGCGACTTCTCTCTGAGATAATTTGATACCCTACCCACAGTGCAAAATGTTTGGCCTGGTTGAGTCTCAGATGCCACCCACTGACACTCTAATTAACAGCCTCAGTGCATTGGCTTCTGGGGAAAAAAGGAGTTGTTTTCTTTCAGTTAGTGAGAACCAATTGCTGGAAAAACCAATGACTCAGCTCTTTGCGGTGAAACTATTTACATGGGCAAGAAAGGCTGCTGCAGACTTACAAAAATCTTGCTGCAGATACTTTTTTTTCTTTCCTTATGAAACTGTGGTTCAGGTGGAGTCATGCATTTTCAAACTTTTTTTTTTTTTTTTTTAACATCTATTACTTGAAATAAACATGTGCTTTGCTGCCAGAGGATCTGAACAACAATTACCTTAATTATTTCTGTTTACCCTTGGAGTATCCAAAACCGCAGTTTGAGAGCTGTTGGGCTTTTAAACACCCCCTTTCTATGCAGTTAGTAAACAGTAAAGGATGAATATAAAGTGTATCTGTATTTATGTGGTGGTTTCAAAAAAACCACATTTTTGAGTTGCAGCTTCAGCATTTTTTTAAATCCTTCCAACTATATTTTGGATATCTCCTCTGGAGAAAAAAGTGTTCATGAAATAGCATAGCTTTTTTCTAAAGCTTAACTACATTTTGGAATCTTTTCCAGCATCACTGTTGCTGTTGCTCAAGATTTCCGAGGGAGAATATCCTATAAGTAGTGAGACACAAGACAAAAATAATATGTCTGAGACTCTTTATAGATGAGATTAAGAAAAGGCACACACTAGCCTTCTTATATTTTGTTGGGCAAGTTTATGCCTTTATGCTCTTGACTGTCACATTAAAGGAAATATTCCAGCGCTGAAGGTGGTGCCTTCTTTTGACTCTCTAAATTCACTTACAGTCTAGTATTTTTTTTCTTCAGCAGTGTTTAAGGTCACTGTAAAAAAAAAAAAAAAGCTAAATTTAATAACCTACCATCAAGTATTTTATTAAAAAGTCACATTGCAGAAAAAAATAAAGATATCTGTCATCATACCAATAGCACCAGTGGTAAAGACTGAAAATGCAAAGTGCATTTTCCACTAGCAATGGAAACGATGGTCGGGGAACACCAGTGTACACTTCCCCTTGTGAAATGAAAACCAAAATGGAGTTAGGATTGCTAAGAGAGCTCTCTAAGTAGAGCCAACAAGACATTAAGGATGTGTTACTCGTGTACTTGTTAGCCGAAAGAGAACCTGACTCTTGACCTGATGAAGGCATGGAGATATCCGGCGGGTTCTTGTGACAGTCTCACTATTCATCAGACCCCTATCCTAAACTTACGGCCCCTTCAGGACAGATGTTTCCTGGCTCACATCAGAGTCGATCACAATTCTTATTAGGTAGCTGTTGACAACCTCATGGTTTTTTGTCTGTGTAAGCAAGCCCCTGACTCTTTCTCGTCCCTGGAATACTCTCTTGAGGTTGAGACACCTTATAAACTCTTCTCTTATTGGCAACCTCCTGCATCATTTGGTGGAGGGAGTTTGGCACTCTAAGAGATAATTAAATGTTACTTTTAGAATCAGATGAATAACAAGCCTCATATTACCATTGGCTGTACCATTAAAGTTGCTGTGTATCTGAGGATACAATTCCTTTTTGTGTCCTAGTTCCTCATCTACAACATAGAAATATTACAAAAATATGTGCCTACCTCTGGTAAGGGAATACTGTAAGCCTAACTCTTTTCGCATTGAATCAGTTTCCATATGTATGAAGGTGTCCTGAAGGTAAATAGACTCTTGGGTACCACTGTTAATTCTTACAGCCGTTTCAGTGAATATATTGAGGTAGTAATTTATTTGTTGGCCTTTTAGCTGAGGATAGTGGGGGAGTCTAAAGACTTCTCAGGTTATAGCAACAACTTTAGAAATAGCTGTAAATAGTGTTTAGTTCATCACTAGTCAACACTAGGTCTATAAAAGTTGGAGTGAGATTCTGACTGTTTGTATAAATTTCAGGTATATATTCTATAAAAAGTTTTGAAATTATCAATACTTTTTCCTCCCTCTGTCTTAGTCATCCTTTTCCCAACAACATAAAAAGAGGTTGAATAAGAATTAAGTTATTTATAAAACCAATGAGAATAGGCTTGTTAATAATATCTAGAGGCACCTTTGTGATAGTGGTAGAATGCTTTGGATTGTTCTCCTCATTTCCCCTGACATAGCATTCTCTCTCTTGGTTTCTTATGTATTTTTTCTAAGCAATTAAAACTGTACCAGTTCTTAATTTAGCTCACTCTACAATTGAATATATTAAGGTTAAATCTGTGTTCTTTACAATGATCGTAATCTTCTAGAAAATGTCTTGCATAAAAGGAATTAAGTAATACTTGGTAATGAGCTTTACTTCATTTTTATTCATTTACAGATGACATTAGATACTCAGAAAGGGGAGAAAACATACTTGTCCTTGTCATATAGCAAAACAAGGACATTCAGAGATCTAATGCAGAAATATTGTATCTACCTGTCAAGAAAACAGCAACTAAAGTGTTCATTCCTTCCTGGGGGGGTCTTCAATCAGTGAGGTTCTGTTTTAGAAATGGTTGTGGGTAGAAACAGCTAATGGCAAGCCCTATACAGTATCATGTACAAACTCAGAATTCAGGACATTTTGTTGATAACAATAGCTAACACAAGGCACTGTCACTCAAAGTACATTTAGGGACTTCCTTGGTGGTCCAGTGGTTAAGATATACCTTCCCATGCAGGGGTACAGATTTGATCCCTAATTGGGAAAGTAAAATCTCACATGCCTCCCAGCCCAAAAAGCAAAACATAAAACAGGAACAACATTGTAACAAATTCATAAAGGCTTTAAAAATGGTCCATATTAAAAAAAAATGTTTTAAAGTACATTTAAAGTAATTTCTGATGATCCATTGGCAAAATCACTCTCCAGGAAATATAGAAAGTAATACGCCCTCTTGTAGGCAGACCTTAAAACCAACACACTGCATTAGCCTCTTGACCAATCACAGAAATAATCTCACTTTCATTGACAATGGCTTTAAAATAGAGTTTGTTAAAGCATTGCAGCTGTTTGAATGCCAGTTTTATAAAAGCCTTACCTGTCTCTCTTGCTTATATAGATCTATAACAGACTGAAACTTCCTGGAGTTCAGTTAAGTACTGAATTAACCCAGGGCCAATTTATTAGGACTCTGTTTTAAATGAACCACAGGAAGCTAAAGCTGACTTCAAAAAAAATCTTTGATTCTTAGGACCCTGGAAAATAGAATCCAGTTATCGCAGGTTTTCTCACTATTATACCCCAAAGACAAATGTATGTTTATTAAACTTGGGAGCTTTTCCTTTCAGACTTTGCATAATCAGGCTAGTATCCATAGAGCCTGTGCACATATTTGGTGGTAAAACAACACTAGGTTGGCAGGGACCTCTCTAAGGAGATTTTGGTTTGGACAGGAAGGACACAGAGATTCTGTCTGCCATATTGGTCACTGATCATGTTTGTTTGTTTGTTTTTTAACAGTGTTATACCCTGTTATATTGCAGATGCTGTATCATCATACAAGTTTGAGGGAATGCTGACTTCCAATAAAAGTAATGCTGATTTTATTAGTGGTATGTACCTAAAATATATTTTAAATTGTTCTACTTTTGTAAGTGTGATTTTGAAGGATCACTACAGAGATACAGGGAGGAAAATGGGAATCATTTCAGAGAGAAGAAGCAGCACCAAGAAAAGTCAAACTTGTTGAGGTTCAATTTGTTGTTTGAGAAACGAAATTTTCATTCTACAGTACTAAAATATCACATGATCACATTTAAATTTAAACATTTAGTGATACAGATGGATTCAAAAACACAAGCCAAATCATTAGATTCTCACAAGGTATTTGCTAGAAATTTATAAGAAGCATAGAAACCCTTCTATTCATGTGAAATGTGGGGTCAGCTACATTTCTGTGTTTGCTTCCAAGACAGTTTGACTTTCTTACAGATTTGATCTAACTGGGTTAACCGAGCAGAGTAGAAAGACTGCTGACGTGCACACGACGTATGAAAACTGGCATAGTCATGAACTTGGTGTAAACAGGACTAAAAACAGGGATTTTAGTCCCTGCTTCAAATTTTTTAAGTTTTTCAATTTTGAAAATATTATCTCTGTATTGCAAGGTGTAACGCAAATGAAAATCCGAAACTGTGTGTCACAAGGAACTAGAATGTGTTTTTTGGAAATACTGTACAGATTTTTGACTAGGTCCTAGGGGGAAAAAGAAAAAGAAATTACTTTTAATATGCAATATAGATAGTTGGAACCCTGGATTCAAATGATAGGCACATGATGAGTAGATACTTTGGGACAACTCAGAAGTCCCTTGGCTTTAAAATTCTTTGATACTGTACTTAACCTTTAGAACTTTCCAAAAGCATACTGCACTCAAGTTGCTCCCTTGAAAATTTCCATTTTGAAAACAAAGTCTAGAATTACAGAGAAAATTATGACCCAGTGCCCATGTCCAAAATGTATGTACGTGGCCTCTGAAGAAGGGAGGCCCATGAGAGAGGAGTGCTGACTAGAAGCAGAGGTGAGCTGAGGAGCTGGACCCGAAAATCTTCCTCTGTTTCAAGTTGGAGGATATATCTTTCCCATTGAGGAGTATCCATATGATTTTCATTTTGTAATCATTGCCTCATATTTCCTGTTTGCATATATTCATTTTCTAAATGCAAATTTATATGCAGAGGTTCTCCTTGATTTAGAATTTTGTTTTGCTCAATCAAAATTTGTTCTCCCAGAGAATAGATATTGGTGAGTTTTGTACTCGCCAGACACTGTAAATCTCCATTTATGGGCCCTTTGAGCAAGGGACTAGTCAAAGGCAATTCAGGAAGTAAGACAGCCAAAGGGAGCTTCTGGTCCAAACTTCTTTTTAACAAATTAGAAAGTAGATGTTTAGGTGTTTTTTCTAGATCAGTTAGCTTGAGAATTTATAGAACTAGAACTTAAGCTCCTCCTACCAACTGTTTAGTTTCATCCTTTGAAATCAATTACAGTTTATGTGGATTTCTTTGATATTGCTTAAATTTACAGAAAAATATATAATCAAACCATTACTGATGATCTATCCTAAAGGTAGCATATGTTTCTTTTTTTCTTCTTTCAAATCTTAAAGCATATGTTTGACTTTTAAAACCATTATTAAAGGTCCATAATTTAGAGAAATCTCAATTCTCATTTATCCCAGACTATACAGTGTATTGTGACTCCAAATTGGGGACATACAATTAAAGGTAAAATTTTGTGTTTCAAGAGATTTTCAGCTAAAGCACATGAAATGTAAAAGCTCTTTTTTTTTTTTAAATTTTAATTTTACTATATTTTACTTTACATTACTGTATTGGTTTTGCCATAAATTGACATGAATTCATCTCAGGTGTACATGAGTTCCCAATCTTGAAACCACCCCCACCTCCCACGCCATATCAACTCTCTGTAAAAGCTCTTTTAAAAACAAATGATAGGAAGCCACTCATGTGTCCATCAAGAAATGAATAGACTAAAAAATACAATATACATTCATGCAATGGAATATTTTTCAGTCTTAAAAAGGGAGGAAATTCTGATATTATGCTGTTGCTGCTGCTAAGTCGCTTCAGTCGTGTCCGACTCTGTGAGACCCCAGAGACGGCAGCCCACCAGGCTCCCCCGTCCCTGGGATTCTCCAGGCAAGAACACTGGAGTGGGTTGCCGTTTCCTTCTCCAATGCATGAAAGTGAAAAGTGAAAGTAAAGCTGCTCAGTCGTGTCCGACTCCTAGCAACCCCATGGACTGCAGCCCACCAGGCTCCTCCATCCATGTGATTTCCCAGGCAAGAGTACTGGAGTGGGGTGCCATTGCCTTCTCCAAATATTATGCTGCAACATGGATTGTTGTACATTGAGACTATTGTCCTAGGTGAAGTAAGCCAGTCACAAAAAGACAAATACTGTATGATCTCACTCATATGAACTTTACTGGGTAGTGATATTCATAGAGACAGAAAGTAGAATGGTAGTTCCAGGGGCTGGAGGAAGGGAGAAATGGAGGTCTTAGTTTTGCAAGATAAAAACATTCTGGAGATTGACTGTACAGCAGTATGGGTGTACTTACCGCTACTGAACTGTATATGTTAAAATGATTAAGATGGTAGATTTATATTATGTGCATTTTACCACAATTAATAACTTAAAAAAACATAAAAATAAAACAGGAAACATTAAGTAAAAATAAAATAATCCTAAAGGAAAATTCAAGTCTGATGATGAGAAAAAGACTAAAGTACAAGTTTTTTTTTTTTTTTTTTTGCTTGATGTGGTTTTCAAAGAAGAGATAGTTAGCAAGCCTGCCCATTGAAAGAAAATAGAGAAACTGGAGCTAATGGCACAATGATATCTATTTGTTGATTTTATTCACTTATATGTTTGTTTATGATTAAGAAATTATGGCCATTTGAATGTGTAAAGAGTCAACATAGTCCACAGGTTAAAGTCGAAAGTTTACTCTGACTGTTTGAATCCTAGCTCAGCTATTTAATGATCACTACCCTTGGACATGTTACCTAATCTCACAGTGCTTAGATTTCTCATAATAATATGGGAGTAATTATACTGCTTGTCCCAGAGAGTTATTGCAAGGACTAAAAAAATTAAATATGTACTGTCAAGGCTATGCTTTTTCCAATGGTCATGTGTGGATGTGAGAGTTGGACTATAAAGAAAGCTGAGCGCCGAAGAACTGATGCTTTTGAACTGTGGTGTTGGAGAAGACTCTTGAGAGTCCCTTGGACTGCAAGGAGATCCAACCAATCCATGCTAAAGGAGATCAGTCCTGGGTGTTCGTTGGAAGGACTGATGTTGAAGCTGAAACTTCAATACTTTGGCCACCTGATGCGAGAAGCTGACTCATTTGAAAAGACCCTGATGCTGGGAAAGATTGAGGGCAGGAAGAGAAGGGAACAACAGAGGATGAGATGGTTGGATGGCATCACCAACTCAATTGACATGTGTTTGGGTAAACTCTGGGAGTTGGTGATGGACAGGGAGGCCTGGCATGCAGCGGTCCATGGGGTCACAAACAGTTGGACACGACTGAGTTACTGAGCTGAACTGAACTGCACATAGGAGCATTTAAAATCTGATACTTGATAAACATCATACAGTATATGCTATATTTAAAAAATTAAAATAGATACAAATTTAGAAAATAATTACCAGTTAATATATTTCTAATACTCTTTTGTGAATTATTAGTTGAAATAATGATCAAAATAATGCTTTTGTTCATTTTGTCATCTGAAATCTCTCTCCTGTCAGAAAATTTCAACAGATCATTCTAATGTTTTTGCATTTTCTTCTTTTTTTATAGTGGCACTACTATACAATGTTTACCTTTGAAAGAAAGAGAAGAAAGAAGTGGGGAATTCACATTTATTATCAGGAATACTGGGCTGAGGAACAACAATTACATTTCTGTTGTTAGGTGTCAAATGCCGGAATCACAGTGATGATCGAATGATTGGTTAGTTGTGCACATATTTAGTTTTGTTTTTTATGCCTTAGAATCAAATATCAGCAAGTGGTTTAGATTCAGTAGTGATGATACCATGTCATTAAAATGATTCAAGTAACATGAATAGGAATATTGCATGTCACATTTAAGAGGAGTTCACTGTTAAGAGCGGGCAGTGTATTTTGAATAATGTATTATAGATGTGCCTTCAGCAATATGTAAGAAATTAGAACACAATCATCAGCCAAATTTAATAGGATCACTTGTATAATTAATATTAGTACAAAGAACATATAATAGCAAGAAGAAAAAATTCCTAAGAAATGCATCTGAAACCTCTTTCACATAAGATCAAGTAAATGTTGGGGAAGTTATAGGAAAATCCTTGAGATAGAATAATCCATATCAACCAATGAATCAGTCTTTCAGGGGAGTTTATCATTAAAACCTTGGAATTAAACATATGTTGAGACCATTATTACATTCATAATGTTAAAACTTTAACTATTTCAAAATTTAATTCTCCACATTAGACTTGTGCCTCAAAGTAAGGATCATAAAATATTACAGACTGCTGAATTCATCCTTCAGTAGTGATCTCTAATTTCCAACCAAAACAAAACCCCACCAGCAAAAACCAAAACCCAGTGTAAATGAGGCTAGATTTAAATTATTTTCAGTAATATAAAATGCCTTATAAAATATATTACTAGATTCCAGTTGTTAAAGTCCCTATTAAAAATTGATATCTCTCCAAACTTTACAAATCTCCAAATGGTGAGTCCATGAACTCTTAGAAGACTGGGATCGTATTTATAGTAATAGTGAACCTAACTGAAAGAAGAGTGGCAGTCTTAATTGGTTTTTATTCATTCAGTTCAGGTCAGCCACTCAGTCGTGTCTGACTCTTTGCGACCCCATGAATTGCAGCACGCCAGGCCTCCCTGTCCATCAACAATTCCCGGAGTTCACTCAACTTCATGTCCATCGAGTCAGTGATGCCATCCAGCCATCTCATCCTCTGTCATCCCCTTCTCCTCCTGCCCCCAATCNAGCCTGGCTTGGAGAATTTTGAACGTTACTTTACTAGCGTGTGAGATGAGTACAACTGTATTAGCAATAATCAATTCCAGTCTTGAATATAGGGCAGGCACCTTCTCAGGCTGAGTGATGCTAACTGATGTTCAGGAATCTAGACATTTTTCTGGATGCTGTTCTATCAAACTGGAAGAAGTGTGACTAAGGGCAATAGGAAAGTACATAGAGCAGCTTTGCAATCCAAATTCTAACTTCCATGCTAAGTTCTGGAGCATGGTATTTATAAGCCCAGGGGCGTGTCTGTATTGATAGTTCTATGAAATGAAACAGTGCTCCTGCACTATATTTTATCATGAGTCATTTCATTTCTCTCAGGAAGAGTGTACTGCCCCTGCTTTACACATGAACTTAAATGCAAGCCAATGAAATACATTGAATCATCTGAGAGTGGAAAAGTTCTTGAAGTCTGTGTGCTAATGGGATTTGTTCAGTTGATGAGAAATGCATAAATATATATATATATTTCAAAGGTTGAATGATGCATGATTCTGTACCTAATCAACAGTAATTGCTATGCTAATTTCAGATAATATTCCAAAAAGTTAAAGTACACATTTAAGAATCATTAGGTTAGAAATTTCCTCTTTATTTGCTGAAAATATAGATATTTTCTTATATACTTGCTTTCTAAGCTCTTAGAAATAAAACTACATCATAAGTGGCAAATGTTATTACAATAAAATGTATTTCAATCTTAGGTTAGGTCTTTCTCCATTATTCCATTAAATTTTACAATGCAATACATTTTTTTCTAAGAAAGTTCTAATATAATGGAATAAATCTGGCAGGATATATTTTTTTTCCAATGAGAACACTGCCCAGTATGCTTATCGTTTTAATGATGACTTTTGAAGTGTAGATACCATATGATTATTTCTAAATATATCAATCACTCTTTCAATATGTAACATTAATTCCTTTATGTGCAATGAAACTTTATATGTAGTCCTTAATTGCCTAACATAATATAGGTAAAATTCAGATATTCAGTGTTTATTAGCAATAGATTGTGTAATAAAAGTGAAAATGTTAGCTTCTCAGTCATGTCTTAATCTTTGTGACTACATGGACTATAGCTCATGAAAATTCAGGTATTCACAGTGTTTATGAGCAATAGGTTGCTATTTTTATGAAAATGGTTGATATAACTAACGGTAGAACATTTACCTTTCCTTCTCAGCAACATTTTGTCTGTGACATGTGAAACGATGTTCTAATAATTAGCACTGACCAGTTAAGAAAGTCTTTTAAATAAATCATATTTTAAAGGAGTAAATACATTAACTGAAAATGATAGCATGACCAGTACACAGGGTTGGATGGACATGCCTATCCAATGTGTTCAGTGCCAGGAAAATGTTTTAAGGCCCAGGATAAAGATAAAAACACATGGCAGTAAGTGGTTATACCACAGAAGAGTTTTATCCTTCTGTCATAAAATACATCACCTCTGTTTTCAGCTGGGCCTTAATAACCCTTGGCAACCATTCAGTCTGTCTCTAATTGCCTCAATTTTTCCATTTTCCAAAATTGATTCTTGTGTTTTTCCTTTTCCTCCCTAGACTTTCCTACCTATTTTTATGGAGAAAATGAGTCCAGTAGACAAAGACTTTTCAACTTCTTGAAGGTCATTATAAAATTAATGAGCTTCCCTCTTCTTTTCCCTTTTTATAATTTAGTAGAAGTGTTATCTCTTTTTTTGGCCCAAATCTAATCCATCTTTCACCTTAAAACTGCACATTCATCACTCTTTCTTGGCTTTATCACCTCTCTCACCACAGGTTCCTCATTCTCTAGACCATAGAACATACTCATGTCTCTTACATTTAAATCTCTCCTCTCCCTTAATTTCACCCTAAATAACACCTTCATCTATTCCCTTACTTCTGCTCAGCTACTTGTACAAGAGTGTCTGATACTCTGCATTCAGTTCGGTATATCTTTCCCTTTCTCCCTTGCTTTTGACTCTCTTCTTTGCTCAGCTATTTGTAAGTCCTCTTCAGACAACCTTGTTGCATTTCTTTTTCTTTGGAATCGTTTGGTCACTACCTTCTGTACAGTGTTATGAACCTCTGCCCATAGTTCTTTGGGCAGTCTGTCTACCAGACCTAATCCTTTGAATCTATTTGTCACCTCCGTTGTATAATCATAAGGGATTTGATTTAGGTCATACCTGAAAGGTCTAGTGGTTTTTCCCTACTTTCTTCAATTAAAGTCTGAATTTTGCAGTGAGCTGTTGATCTGAGCCACAGTCAGCTCCAAGTCTTGCTTTTGCTGACTGTGTAGAGCTTCTCCATCTTTAGCTGCAAAAAACATAATCTGATTTCAGTATTGACCATCTGGTGATGTCCATGTGTAGAATCGTCTCTTAGGTTGTTCGAAAAGGGTACTTGCTATGACCAGCATGTTTTCTTGACAAAATTCTATTAGTCTTTTCCCTGCCTCATTTTGTATTCCAAAGTCAAACTTGTCTGTTTTTCTGGGTAACTTTTGACTTCCTGCTTTTGCATTCCAATTCCCTATGGTGATATGGACATCTTTTTGGTGTTAGTTCTAGACAATGTTGCAAGTCTTCATAGAACCAGTCAACTTCAGCTTCTTTGGCGTCAGTGGGTAGGGCATAGACTTGGGTTACTGTGGTGTTGAATGGTTTGCCTTGGAAACTAACCTCCAAATGTTTATATGATCTGCTCCTGACCATCTGTCCAGCTCATCTGGTGCCATTCCCCTTGGGAAATTACATGCTTTACCATTTGCAATTCTCAGAAAGTTGCGTGATCTCTTGTATTAGGGCCTTTGCATCCAAGACATCCTGTGTCTGACACTGACATCCTTTTCTGGTCACTCCTAGTCATCCTATAAGACTCAGATCAGAAGATTCTAAAGATCATCACAAAATAGGCTGAAAAATAGCAGAAGGTTTTAAATGTTGCCAAGAGTAGATGGGGAATATTAAGATATAATTCAAAGCAAAAATAGTAAAATTAGTATATTTCTTACCCATAAATAAACAGATCAGGAAAAATAGATCCCAAAATCCTAGAAACACAGAGAGGTATCTTTATTTTATGTAAATCTGGCATTTTAAAACAAAGGTGGAAGGAAGATATGAAAAAAATATTGCTGGAACAATTTTTTCAGTTAATAGAGGAAACTAGACTGGCCTGTCTTATCACAAACCCCAACAAAAATGTAGATAGAAAAAAGATCAAACCTAAAATTACAAAGTAATAAACATTTACTCTAAATGAATAAATATTTATTTAGAATAAGAATTCTAAATATTTAGAATGTGGGTGGGGGAATATTATGGCTTATTAAAATATAAAACTAAAAGCAGAAATCATAATTAAAGTGATAAGAATGACTATAGAAGAAGTCCTAATAGTAAAAACAGTATTAACCAAATGAAGCCCTCAAGAAACCATGAAAATTACCTTTAACATTTTCTGATTCATGGGACTCACCAGGCAAGAATACTCAACTGAGTTGCCATGCCTTCTTCCAGAGGATCTTCCCAATCAAATGTGGGTCTCCTGTGTTGTGGGTGGATTCTTTACCACTGAGCCACTGGGAAGCCCTTTCTAGGCCCACAAAGTCCAAAACTAACTTACAGTATTCCCATGTGAACGGTGATTTTATTTTATCCTACTTATATCTTGGTTTATTTTAACAAATTCTTATAGAGTATTGTTATTAGTCATTGTTCAAAACAGTTTATAACCCTTCTCCTCCTATTTGAAGATGAAAAATGTTTAGAAATATGACATTAATAGTAATGGTATTCTAAATTTAGGAAAACATAATGTATTAAGGTATATCAAGTTTAGGGAAAAGAGAAAAAACTAAAAACAAGTCAGTTTTCTTTATCCCTTGAGAGAAACAATAACTCATTATGATGAGAAAAGCTCTGATTTTTTTTTCAGTTTATTTGAACAAGATATAAATAGTATGTTTATAGACCAGGCATTGAGTCAAGGAAATAGTGCATGGAGATATTGAAAATAAAATTCACTATAAAAAAAATTTTTTAATAGAAGAAGTCCTTAATGTTGATACAGTCTGCTTTTTGAATAACTCATACTTTAATAAATTAAGCATCATTATTATTACAGTTCCATATATCAGCTAAGACATGGCTATTTTTTATTATCGTATATTGTTCAGCCTGGTGATAACCAATACAGTCAGTAGTATTATCTATCACTGGGTTTGCATTCAATAGAAATATTAAAATATTATACTGTGCTTATATAACTATGCAGAAATTTTAAAATATTGTTGCTGGGGAAAAAGCCAAGGTTTAACAAATTTCATAAAACTGAGAGGATTTGTAAATCAGCAGATATGCTGAGAACAGAGAATCTTTAGCCTTAATGAGTTGCTTGTTGGACTGAAGCCAGGTGAGTCTACATTCAATTAGGAGAGAAAAGAACAAAATTAAAACTATTGATGAAAGCTAAGCAATAAACCATCTAATCTGTATCTAAAGGAAATGAGTAATTAGGGCTTAGGTACTATGTGGCTCCCCAGAAATTATATCCTAACTTTCACATATTTTAATTGAGTTTATAGTTCTGAGATGCACATTTTAAATTGAGCATTCATTGAAAGATAACATGAGGTAAAGTTTGCAAGTCATAAGGGTATATAGATGGATGAATTATTTTATTGAACACACTTGTGTAATCCACACCCAAGGCAAGAAATAGAACATGACCAGCACCCCCAAACCTCCTTTAATTCTCCTCACCTTTCTCTTTCCCTAACGTATCCACTAGCATGCACTATTCTTGCCTGTTTTTAATTTTATGTGTCTTATTCCTCCTTCCTTCCTTCCTTCCTCCCTTCTGTTTTCCTCTTTTTTTTTTTTTTGGTAGTTGATTCCTTGCATGTATGTAAGATTTAAATCATGTATGTAAGCTTTACCCATATTATTATGTTAGAGAACTTTATTCATTTTCATCACTGTATATACCATCCATATAGTAAAATTCATTTATCTAGTCTAATTAAGAAAAATTTCATTGTTTCCAGTTACATATAATGCTGCCAACTAAAGGCAATGCTGCACATATCTTTTGAGCTCAGATATATATACATTTATGTTGAACATATGTAGGGATGGGACTCCAGGGCCATAAGGTATGCATATTTAAACATTAGTCAATATTAGCCAAACAGTTTTCTAAAGTAGAGTTTTAAATTTATATTTGCATCCTTACATCATATTTTTACCAACACTTGGTTTGAATGCTTTTTACTTTAAATCATTCTGGTGGGTGTGTAGAAGTACTTATTTTGGTTTTAATTTGCACTTCTGAAATGACTGATGATCTTGAGCATTTTTTTGTTTGTATTCATATATACTGTGGACATTCTCATTGGGAAATGGCTGTTTAAACCTGTGTTCTTTCTCTTACTGAATTGTGGGAGTTGTTTTCATTTCTGAATACAGCCTTCTTGGAAGTTCTATGTGTTGAAATATCTTCTCCAAGTCTGTGGCTGGCCTTTTCATTCTGAGTTCTTGCTCCCAGGCTTGTAAAGAACAGTGCTTTGTTGAAGTTACATCTTTTCTCAGGGATGCTTTCAACAGAATGAGTGTTTTGGTACTCAGAGATTCTTAAGTGTAATGAAGTTAAAATATTTGAATAGTTTTGATTCTTTCCAGTCAGAAAGTTTTTTGTCATATACACTAATCTGAAATCAATAGGGATCTGAGTTTTCTCTGTGTTCTAATGTAGAAGGTATTCCCTGTTTGTTTTTTTAAAGGGTATCCAGCTGATCTAGAGCCGTTTATTGAAATTGTCTTCCTATTTCTACTGCTCTGTAATTCCACTTTTATCATGTATTTAATGCCTGCTTATAGGTAGGTTTATTTCTAAATTTGCTCTTCTGATTCACTACTCCACTCACTTTTCCAACCTATTTAATAGGATAATCTTGTTGCAAATCTTACTGTTAAATATGGTAAGTTGTCTCTTTTTTCTTCAAAATTGCCTTGGCTTGTCTTGATTTCCTAAAAACTTCATAACTATCTTATTTTCACAAGAAATCCTTTAAATTTTGACTGACATTTTACTGAATTCACAACTTGTATCTGAGAGAATTGATAACTGGTCCCCAAGATTTTTAATGGCAGTGGCATTATTTCTGTGAAGTAGAATCTTGCCAGATCTAAGCAGCTCATTAATTGCTGTGCTACATCCTTATCCACAGATAAGGCTAGCACACCTTTCAGAAAGATAGGTGCAAATTTATGGCCTTCATGTTGAGTATTTACTGATACATGAAATATTCCATGTTCTAGAGCATTCTCTAAACTGAGGAACAACTCTAGGACTAGACAACTCTAGGAACTCTAGGATTGGGGAAACAACTCACTGCTGAACAACTGTCGACAGGAGAGTGTTGGATCCCACCAAAAAAATACACCTCACATCCAAGGTCAAAGAAGAAGCCCAAGCAGTATGGTAGGAGGAGCGAAATCATGGTGAGACTCAAACCCCATACCCGCCAGAGATGCTCGGGGGGCCCAAACAAAATCTTCTGTGACTTCACAGAGACTGAGCCAGACCTGCCTTTGAGTGTTTGAGTGTCTCCTGTGGAGGTATGGGCTGCAGTGGCTTGCTGCAGGGACAGGGGCTCTGGGTGCAGAAGACCTGGGTATGGCATAAGCCCTCTTGGAGGAGGTCACAATTAACCCCACATAGAGCCGCCAGAACTTACACAAGACTGGGCAAACAAATTCTTGGAGGGTATACACAAAATATTGTGCATGCCAGGACCCAAAAGAAAGGAGCAGTGACCCCCAAAGAGACTGACCCAGACTTGCACATGAGTGTAAAGGAGTCTCCAGCAGAGGTGTAGGTTGGCGGTGGCCTGCTGCAGGGTTGGGGCACTGAGTGTAGCAGTGTGTGCATGGGACCTTTTGAAGGAGGTTGCATTATCTTCATCACCTCCACCATAGTTTGGCCTCAGGTCAAACAACAGGGAGGGTACACAGCCCCGCCCACCAGCAGAAAATTGGATTAGGATTTACTGAACATGGCCCCACCCATCAGAACAAGACCTAGTTTCCCCTTCAGTCAGACTCACCCTTCAGGAAGTTTCCATATTCCTCTTATTCTTCTCCATCAGTGGGCAGACAGGATGAAAACCACAATCACAGAAAACTAATCAGTTTGATCACATGGACTTGTCTAATTCAATGAAACCATGAGCCATGCCCTGTAGGGCCACCTAAGACAGATGGGTCATGGTGGAGAGTTCTAACAAAATGGTCCACTGGAGAAGGGAATCGCAAACCATTTCAGTATTCTTGCCTTGAGAACCCCGTGAATAGTATGAAAAGGCAAAAAGATAGCAGACTGAAAAATGAACTCCCCAGGTCAGTAGGTGCCTAATATGCTGCTGGAGATCAGTGGAGAAATACTCCAGAAATAATGAAGAGCCAGAGCCAAAGCAAAACAACACACAGTTGTGGATGTAACTGGTGATGGAAGTGCAATGCCGTAAAGAAGAATATTGCATAGGAATCTGGAATGTTAGGTCCATGAATCAAGGTAAATTGGAAGTGGTCTAACAGGAAATGGCAAGAGTGAACAGCATTTTAGGAATCAGTGAACTAAAATGGACTGGAATGGGTGAATTTATCTCAAATGACCATTATATCTACTACTATAGGCAAGAATCCCTTAGAAATGGAGTAGCCCTCAGAGTCAACAAAAGAGTCTGAAATGCAGTACTTGGATGCAGTCTCAAAAATGACAGAATGATCTCTGTTCATTTCCAAGGCAAACCATTCAGTATTACAGTAATCCAAGTCTATGCCCCAACAAGTAATGCTGAAGAACCTGAAGTTGAATGGTTCTATGAAGATCTACAAGACATTCTAGAACTAACACCAAAAAAAAAAAAAAAAAAATGTCCTTTTCATTATGGGGGACTGGAATGCAAAAATAGGAAGTCAAGAGATGCCTGGAGTTTCAGGCAAATTTGGCCTTGGAGAACAGAATGAAGTGGGGCAATAGCTAACAGAGTTTTGCCAAGAGAACGCATTGGTCATAGCAAACACCCTCTTCCAACAACACAAGAGAGGACTACATATGAACGTCACCAGATGGTCAATACTGAAATCAGATTGATTATGTTCTTTGCAGCCAAAGATGAAGAAGCTCTATATAGTCAGCAAAAACAAGACAGGGAGCTGACTGTGGCTCAGATCATGAACTCCTTATTGCAAAATTCAGACTTAAATTGAAGAAAGTAGGGAAAACCACTACACCATTCAGGTATGATATAAA
Source organism: Neotragus moschatus (assembly GCA_006410615.1). NCBI lineage: Eukaryota > Metazoa > Chordata > Mammalia > Artiodactyla > Bovidae > Neotragus > Neotragus moschatus. The sequence continues at coordinate 271,353 of SJYA01003130.1, forward strand.
TCAAATCCCTTATGATTATACAGTAGAAGTGGCAAATAGATTCAAGGGATTAGATCTGATAGAGTGCCTGAAGAGCTATGGACAGGGGTTTGTGACATTGTAAAGAATGCAGTGGTCAAGACCATCCCCAAATAAAGAAATGCAAAGAGGCAAAATGGTTGTCTGAGGAGGTCTTACAAATAGCTGAGAAAAGAAAAGAAGTGAAAAGCAAAGGAGAAAAGGAAAGATGTACCCTTCTGAATGCAGAGTTCCAAAGAATACCAAGGAGAGGTAAGAAAGCCTTCCTCAGCGATCAGTGCAAAGAAGTAGAGGGAAACAATAGAATGGGAAAGACTAGAGTTCTCTTCAAGAAAATTAGATACCAAGGGAACATTTCATGCAAAGATGGGTACAATAAAGGACGGAAATGGTATGGATCCAACAGAAGCAGAAGATATTAAGAAGAGGTGGCAAGAATGCACAGAACTATACAGAAAAGAACTTCATGACCCAGATGACCACAATGGTGTGATCACTCACCTAGAGCCAGAATGTGAAGTCAAGCGGGCCTTAGGAAGTATCACTACCAACAAAGATAGTAGAGATATGGAATTCCAGTTGAGCTATTTCAAATCCTGAAAGACGATGCTGTGAAAGTGCTGCACTCAATATGCCAGCAAATTTGAAAAGCTCAACAGTGGCCACAGAACTAGAAAAAGTCAGTTTTCATTCCAATGGCAAAGAAAGGCAATGCTCAAACTACCGCACAAATGCACTCATCTCACACACTAGCGAAGTAATTCCTAATTCAAAATCCTCCAAGCCAGGCTTCACTGATATGTGAATCTTGAACTTCCAGATGTTCAAGCTGGATTTAGAAAAGGCAGAGGAACCAGAGATCAAATTGCCAACATCCACTGGATCATCAAAAACACAAGACAGTTCCATAAAAACATCTACTTCTGCTTTATTAGCTACACCAAAGCCTTTGATTGTGTGGATCACAAGAAACTGTGAAAATACTTAAAGAGATGAGAATACCAGACCACCTTACCTACATCTTGAGAAATCTGTATGCAGGTCAAGAAGCAACAGTTAGAACTGGACATGGAACAACAGACTGGTCCCAAATCAGGAAAGGAATATGTCAAGGCTGTATATTGTCACCATTCTTATTTAAATTATATGCAGACTACATTATACAAAATTCCAGGCTGGATGAAGAACAAGCTGGAATCAAGATTGCTGGGAGGAATATCAGTAACCTCAGATATGTAGATGACACCACACTTATGGCAGAAAGCAAAGAAAAACTAAAGAGCCTCTTGATGAAAGTGAAAGAGTAAGTGGAAAAGTTGGCTTAAAACTCAAGATTGAGAAAACTAAGGTCATGGCATCTGGTCCCCTCACTTCACGGCAAATAGATGGGGAAAAATGGAAAGAGTCTATTTTGGGGGGGTTCCAAAATCACTGCAGGTGGTGACTGTAGCCATGAAATTAGAAGACACTTGCTCCTTGAAAGAAAAGCTATGACCCACCTAGACAGTGTATTAAAAAACAGAGACATTACTTTGCTAACAAAGGCTCATCCAGTCAAAGCTATGGTTTTTCCAATAGTCATGTATAGTTGTGAGATTTGGACTATAAAGAAAGCTGAGCACCACAGAATTGATGCTTTTGAACTGTGGTGTTGGAGAAGGCTCTTGAGAGTTCCTTGGACTGCAAGGAGATCCAACCAGTCCATCCTAAAGGAGCTCAGTCCTGAATATTCATTGGAAGGACTGATGCTGAAGCTGAAGCTCCAATACTTTGCCTACCTGATGTAAAGAACTGACTCACTGGAAAAGACCCTGATGCTAGGAAAGATTGAAGGTGAGAGGAGAAGGGGACGGAGGATGAGATGGTTTGATGGCATCGCTGACTCGATGGATAAGAGTTTAATAAGTTCTGGGAGTTGATGATGGACAGGGAAGACTGTTTTGCTGCAGCCCATGGGGTCACAAACAGTTGGACTTGACCGAGTGACTGAACTGAGCTAAACAGAGCCATACTCAGTATCATTAGGCACATTATTATCTGGTGGAAGTGATGTGAACAGGTATGACCCCTTGTCTCTACAAATTATCTAGTGTCTCAGAAATTCAATTTCATTACATATTTTGGCTACAGTTTGGTGTATGTAAGAGAGTAAAGACTTGATTGAAATGAATATTTGAGGATGTGATGAGCTGTATGAATTGGCAAAGTTTCCAGATAATATAAAAAAAAAAGTTACGTTTGTATCCTGGAATGAGATACAGTAAAAATATGTGATCTGAAATTTTAGAATAAAAAAGAAATAATATAGTCTTCTAATAGCTAACATTCTTTATCAAAATACTCTAGAATTAAGGATGTGACTTTAGAGAGTGACTAAAAGTGAGTGACTCTAAAACCAGGAAAACTTCATTTTTCTCAGTATCCTGAAGGTTGTGTGAAAAGTCACAGTTGCCTCCTTCCACTGAAGGAAGAATTCCCCCCACAGGATGCTGTGCTGCTTTTTCATAAGTAGTTACAGCTAGTTGATGTTGCTGTTTTGTATGCATAATGACTCCATTTGTAGCAAGCACCATTCAGAACAAATGAGATCTGTGAACAGGTTGGAGGTGCCTCTCAGGCTCAAGGATGCCATGAGGAACTTTTGGGGAAAACTCCTCATGACTCATCAAATTCCTCAGACCTCACATCATGGTGGGTTTTGGGTGTAACAAATACATAGGCTCTGTCAATCATTTTCATCCTAGTCCTGCTGATTCTTCTCTGACTCAAATATGAGTTACTGTTCTTCCTCCTCAGTGTATCTGCTGACCACTCTGGAATCCTCAGTGTCCTTACTGAATGTTTTCTCCATCTCTTTGCACTGGGGGCAAAATATCCGTGGCTGATTTTGCCACTTTTCATCTCACTCATGATTAGGACTAAGCGTGACTTTTTCATGCTGCCCAAAACACTTCCAGACCACCACTTTTCCATATTCCTCAGAGTATATGTTGAGTATGCCTCCTTGACACTTGTTCTCATTCACTGCAGATTTTATCTCTTGGATCATACTCTTTCTATCTATTCGATGTTTTGCCATCAAGCTCCATGCACTGCATAACTCATGTAATATTAGTCTTAGAGTTCTTTTGCCTCCTAAATTCTAATGATCTTGCAAATGTTTTATTTCTCCCATTGACTTGACTGCTACATTGTCTCCCAAATCATCAGCTATTTCTTGTCTTTAGTTCTTTCTTTAGCAAGCTTGCTGCTGCTACTGCTGCTAAGTTGCTTCAGTCATGTCTGACTCTGTGCGACCTCATAGATGGCAGCCCACCAGGCTGCCCCGTCCCTGGGATTCTCCAGGCAAGAACCCAAGAGTGGGTTGCCATTTCACTTTGCTAAATTACCTCGGTCAGTATTTTCACACTTTTTCACTTGATTATTCTACAAACTGGACTGAAACACTTTCATACCTGGATTAATCTTTAGTTTCCACTGCTCTCATCATCCCTACTTCTGCTTTACCTCAGAGTGATGCTNAAGAGTGGGTTGCCATTTCACTTTGCTAAATTACCTCGGTCAGTATTTTCACACTTTTTCACTTGATTATTCTACAAACTGGACTGAAACACTTTCATACCTGGATTAATCTTTAGTTTCCACTGCTCTCATCATCCCTACTTCTGCTTTACCTCAGAGTGATGCTGGAGAAAATTTCAGTGTTACAGATTGATGTCATGGCAAATTACAATTACAATTTCATGACAATTCCCAGCATCAAACACATTGTCACACTATTCAGGCAAATATCCATATTTCTCTAATTCATTTGTTCTTCCTTTATCCAAAATAGCTTTGTTCAGCCTTTTGCATACCTTAAAGATTTTCAATACCACCATCGGATACTTCACTCTGCTGATATCCCTGCTTTCTATTTATGTAGATTTTTTTTTTTTTAAAGCTATCAAACATGAACTTCTGTAGTTCTGCTTTTACTAAGATGTAAAAAGCTGCAGGAGAGCATCTCTAACATCCTAACAATGAAAGAAAGCAGGATAATCTGTAAAATTAGAAGTTACTGTTGAACACATCATACAGCAAATTTCACAAAATAACTAGCTAAACTGAGGAAATTGTAAGATGAGAAGCTCATTCAGGAGAAGTTAGAAACGGTGAACTGTTTAACATTTGGCAGACCATGGGAGGAAGAGACAGCCACTATTAAAGCAGGTAAGAGGTAAAAAGCTTCATTTTTCATAAATTCTAAAAGAATGGGACAGAATATGTGTCTGAAGAGAACAAAGACTTCTGTCAGAAACTACACATGCCAGGAGACTGCAAAGACATCTGTAAAGTACTGTGAGGAAAATATATGACTTAGAATTGCTTATTTACCTACTGAAAAAGGCTTTCAAAAATAAAAATGAAGTGAAGTTTTCCTGACAGGCAAAAATGAAGAGAATTCTTTGCCAGCAGACCTGAACCACCAGAAACCACTTCAGACAGAATGAGCATGTATACGATGAACATTTGGATCAATACTAGAAATAAAAATCACCAGAAATAGAAAAGTTGAAGATGAACATGAAAAGATAATTGGCTACTTGTAGGAAAAATAAGGGGCTTCCCAGGTGACGCAGTGATAAAGAATCCACCAGCCGATGCAGGAGACACAGGAGACATCATTTCAGTCCACTCAAAATCAGGAAGATCCCCTGGTGGAGGAAACATCAAACCACTCCAATATTCTTGCCTGGAAGACTCTGTGGACAAGGGAGCCTCACAGTCTACAATGCATGGGGTTGTAGAGTCAGGCACAACTGAGAGACTGAGCACACAGGAGAAATAAAAACAAGGTTTTGGAACATATATAGAGATAAAATATGTGACAAATGAAGCACAAAGAAAGGGATTATGGAAGCCGAAGTACAATGCTGGAAGATTCTTATACAATACAATGGAATGGTATGATATCATGTGAGGATAGATTGTGAAAAGCCAGAGATGCATACTGTAAATACCAGGCAGTGACTGAAAATATTTTTGAAAGAAGTAAAACTAAAAAGCAAATAGATAAAGTCGAGAATAAAAAATGGTCAGTCCCAAAGAAGAACATAAAAGTGAGAAGTAGAAACAACACAGGCAGTAGGAAGAAACTAGTAAGGTGGCAGGTTTAAAAATCCAGTATTCTTGCCTCCTTTGTTGAAGATAAGGTATCCATAGGTGTGTGGATTTATCTCTGGGCTTTTTATTTTGTTCCATTGATCTATATTTCTGTCTTTGTACCAGTACTTTACTGTCTTGATGACTGTGGCTTTGTAGTAGAGCCTGAAGTCAGGCAGGTTGATTCCTCCAGTTCCATTCTTCTTTCTCNATACAGGATGCTTGGGGCTGGTGCACTGGGATAACCCAGAGGGATGGTATGGGGAGGGAGGTGGGACGGAGGTTCAAGAGTGGGAACTTATGTACTCCCGTGGCAGACTCATGTTGATGTATGGCAAAACTAATACAGTATTGTAAAGTAAAAAAATAAATAAAAATCCCGTATTATCAACAATTGCATTGAGTATAAATAGTCTAAACATAACAATTGCATGTTAGTAATTGAGTTGATAAAAAAAACAAGACCAAAGTATGAGAAACTGATTTTATATGAAGATATATGTAGGTAAAAGCTATCAGAAAAGCCCCTGATTCTGGGAAAGATTGAAAGCAGGAGGAAAAGGGGACGGTAGAGGATGAGATGGTAGGATGGCATCACTGACTCAGCAGACATGAGTGTGAGCAAGCTTCAATAGATGCTGAAGGACAAGAAAGCCTGATGTGTTGCAGTCCATGAGGTTGCAAAGAGTTGGACATGACTGAATGACTGAATAACAACAAAGTAGGTAAAAGCTAAAAAATGGAAAAATAATCCAAACTGTAATTATAAGGGAGTTGTAATGGTTATGTTTATACAAATAAAAATGTAGACTGTAGATTATGCTTTTCAAGAAGAATGATGGACATTATGAGGAAGGAGTCAATTCATAAAGAAGATTTAATAATTTAATATATATACACAAAATGAAAGGCTTCAAAAATGCTTACTAAAAGAACCCGGGAAAGAAAGTAGCTTCGATTCTTTGAAAGATAAGATACAAACTGCCAAAACTTACTCATGTCATAATAGGTGAATGATCTTATATCTATTGAAACGATTAAATTCTTAGTTCAAAAACCTTCCCACATGGAAAACTCTAGGCCTAGACTTTTCTGGTAAGGAAGACAAGATAAATGACCTTTGTAGCTGGTTATTTATTATATGCTGCTTTGTAATTTAATTGTGTTCATCTCTGTGTTAGGCACTATACTTGATTTTGGTGAAGCAAAAGTGAGTATAAAACATTCTGCATCTTTTTCAATTATGAAAGCATAGGAGAAGGGAGAAACCAGAAGTAGTGCCAGTTTGTAACCTTTTGCTAAGAAGTCTAAAACTGTTTAACCTAGAATATGCTGCTGATTTACTTAGCTGATTTTACTGGTCTACCTGTGTGTTCCTCTAATCTTTTTCTTTTGATTTATTTTTTAAACAGTTAATTATCAGTTGAACTTCTAAGTAATAAAAAAATACATTGTATTTCATTTTGAGTCATTGCAAAACCAGTTTTCTATATAAAAGTTTTTCATGAGCAATTTTCTGCTAATACTGCACTGCTCTCACGTGCTAGCAAAGTAATGCTCAAAATTCTCCAAGCCAGGCTTCAATAGTACCTGAACTGTGAACTTCCACATGTTCAAGGTGGATTTAGAAAAGACAGAGGAACCAGAGATCAAATTGCCAACATCTGTTGGATCATCGAAAAAGCAAGAGAGCTCCAGAAAAACATCTACTTCTGCTTTATTGACTTTGACAAAAGCTTTAACTGTGTGGATCACAGAAAACTGTGGAAAATCTGAAAGAGATGGGAATACCAGACCACCCTACCTGCCTCCTTAGAAATCTGTATGCAGGTCAAGAAGCAACAGACTGGTTCCAAATCAGGAAAGGAGTATGTCAAGGCTGCATATTGTCACCCTGTTTATTTAACTTATATGCAGAGTACATCATGTGAAATGCCGGCTAGATGAAGCATAAGCTGGAATCAAGATTGCCGGTAGAAATATCAATAACCTCAGATATGCAGATGGCACCACCCTAGTGGTAGAAAGCGAAGAAGAACTAAAGAGTCTCTTGATGAAAGTGAAAGAGTAAGTGAAAATGTTGGCTTAAAATTCAATATTCAGAAAGCTAAGATCATGGCATCTGGTCCCATCACTTCATGGTAAATAGATGGGAAACAATGGAAATAGTGAGAGATTTTATTTTCTTGGACTCCAAAATCACTGCAGATGGTGACTGCAGCCATGAAATTAAAAGATGCTTGCCCCTTGGAAGGAAAGGTGTGACCAACCTAGACAGTATATTAAAAAAAAAAGAGATATTACTTTGCCAACAAAGGTGTGTCTAGTTAAAGCTATGGTTTTTCCAGTAGTCATGTATGGATGTGAGAGTTGGACTATAAAGAAACCTGAGCACCGAAAAATTGATGCTTTTGAACTGTGGTGTTGGAGAAGACTCTTGAGAGTTCCTTGGACTGCAAGTAGATCCACCCAGTATCCTAAAGAAAATCATTCCTGAATATTCATTAGAAGGACTGATGCTGAAACTCCAATACTTTGGCCACCTGATGCAAAGAACTGAGTCACTAGAAAAGACCCTGATGCTGGGAAAGATTGAAGGCAGGAAGAGAAGGGGCCAACAGATGATGAGATGGTTGGATGGCCTCACGAACTGGATGGACATGAGTTTGAGTAAGCTCTGGGAGTTGTGATGGACAGGGAGGACAGTGTGCTGCAGTCCACGGGGTCACAAAGAGTCAGACACGACAGAGCGACTGAACTCAACTGTGTGCTTCACAGTTGCGTCCATGTGTGTTATAGTTTCAGAAAACCTAAATAATTGATTTCAGTTTTTATGAGTCTTTTCACCATAAATTATGAACCCTCCAATCATGAAAACTATTAGGTCATTAAACCATTACATGTTTGAAATATGTTCATGTTATAAAAAATGACAGATAATTGTTTGGCAACCTGTTAATAAAACTTGAAAATACATACTTGAAAACAATAATGATTCAAAACCCTTAGGTGTATAGCACTAAACTGCTTTGAATTCTGTTATTTTCATGTATCAATTTAAGAAACTTTTCAATGTTTAATCAATACATAATTTGATTAGAAGGTGGTTTAATTTTTTTTTAAGTCCTGCTTCTCTGCACATCACACATCTTCTTTATCACATAAAATAGTCTTATTTAACTATTTTACTGCTTTTTTAACTATCCTGAGGAAACATGGTTTAGAAGGAAATCACTGGACAGGAGTCTGAACGCACGGTTTCTAGTCCAACCTCATGACTTACTTCCTCAGGGCCAGGAATTTTTATTTCTATATTTTATAGAAATATATTTCCCCATAGCGTGCATAATGAATAATAGTAACTCCTAACCTTGAATATTGCTTTGTATTTTTAAATGCATCTTATATCATAATACCCCATGAGGCAGTTTCATGCTTACTAAGTATTAGGAAAATAATAACAATATTACCAGTCCATAGAGGAGCCCAAACTGGAAGTTATCAGGTTCATGGCCAGGGTATGGTCTGGGACTTCAATAAATGCATCTCAGTATGATTCTTTCTACTGAACACAGGAAGCAATAAGTATCTATTGAGAAAATGAGCAGTTTACTAAGTGAACTGTAACATGTAAATGAGAGAAACATTTTCTGAGCAGTGCTACACCTCCAAGGTCATAGCCCAAACTCCCAGCTGGAGTTTCCAAAACCATGAATTGCTCACTACTGTGCTGATAAATTCCCTCCTATCGTTAGGCTTAAACTTCCAGAGGTCAAGTAGATGTAAGTGATCCCAAGTTCCTGGTTTCTTTGCCCAACTGAACTGATTACTCTTTCCTCCATTGTTGTTGCTGTTTGGTTGCTAACTTGTGTCCACCTCTTTGCAACCCCACAGACTGCAGCATGCCAGGCTCTCCTGTTTTTCACTATCTGGTGGAGTTTGCTCAAAAGCAAGTATATTGAATTGGTGATGCCATCTAACCATCTCATCCTCTGCTGCATGCCTCTCCTTTTGCCTCCAACCTTCCCAGCATCAGAGTCTTTTCCAATGAGTTGGCTCTTCGCACCTGACTAAAGAATAGGAACTTCAGCTTCAGCATGAGTCCCCTCTCCAATGAATATTCAGGCTTGATTTCCTTTCAGATCACTGGTGTGATCTTCTTGCAGTCAAAGGACTCTCAGGAGTCTTCTCCAGCATCACAGTTCAAAAGCACCAATTCTTCAGTGCTTTGCTTTCTTTATGGTCCAACTGTCACATCCATACATGACTACTGGAAAAACCATAGCTTTGATTATACAGACCTTTGTCAGCAAAGTAATGTCTTTCCTTTTTAATAATATCTCTAGCTTTGTCATAGCTTTCCTTCCAAGGAGCAAGTGTCTTTTAATTTCTTGGCTATAGTCACCGTCCTAAATGCTTGTGGAGCCCGAGAAAATAAAATGTCACTGGTTCCAATTTTTCCCCATCTAATTGCCTTAAAGTGATGGGACCAGATGCCATGATCTTTGTTGGTTGAATGTTGAGTTTTAAGCCAGCTTTTTCACTCTTTCCTTTCACTTTCATCAAGAAACTCTTTAGTTCCTCTTTGCTTTCTGCCATTAGAGTAATATCGTCTGCATATCTGAGGTTATTGAAATTTCTCTCAGCAATCTTGATTCTAGCTTACGATTTATCTAGCCTGGCATTTCGCATGATGGACTCTGCATATAAGTTAAATAAGCAAGGTGACCATACACAGCCTTGTCATACGCCTTCCCCAATTGTGAACCATTAAGTTGTTCCATGTCCAGTTCTAACTGTTGCTTCTTTACCCACATACAGGTTTCTCAAGAGACAGGTGAGGTGGTCTGGTATTAAGAATTTTCCATCTCTTTAAGAATTTTCCAGTTTGTCGTGATCCATACAGTCAGAGGCTTTAGTGTAGTCACTGAAGCAGAAATAGATGTTTTTCTGGAATTCTCTTGCTTTTTCGATGGTCCAACAAATGTTGGCAACTTGATCTCTGGCTCCTCTGCCTTTTCTAAATTCAGCTTGTGCATCACTGAGTTGCGCGAGCGCCTTTCCCATGACAAGGCTGGAATCCACGAAGGGGACACTTTCCTCCTAGGAATTTGGAGTTGGATCTCAAGAGGCTCTATCATTGGAATATGTGTGCAGACATGGAAATAAGCTGAGTCACACACAAGGTAAATTACTTAGAATTAAGACTCATTAACTTTTACTACAGATGTCCCAGGTGACGTCTGATTTCCTACCACCCTGGATACTTTTATTTATTTTTATTTAAATAACTGTGATATAATTGGCAAATAAAATTGTAAGATATTTAAAGTGTACAATGTGATGATTTGATATATGTATATATTGTGGAAATATTCCCCCACTTAGTTAAATAATACATCTACTCTCTCACCAAATTTTAATTATACAATACAGTGTTATCAATTATAGTTACCACATTATATATTTGATCCTCAGACCTTGTAACCAGACATTAGTATCTTTTTACTAACATTTCCCTATTCGCTCCACCCCTGAGCTTCCTGGCAACCAGTTTTCTATTCTCTGTTTCTATTATTTCAAAAGTTTTTAAGATTCTACATATTAGTGAAACCATACAGTATTTTCTTTTTCTGCCTTACTTATTTTACTTAGTGTAATGCCCTCAAGATCCATCCATATTGTTGCAAGTGCCAAGATTTCCTTATTCGCTAAGGCTGAACAGTATTCCGCAGTGTGTGTGTTTGTGTGTATACACACATTTTATTTATTTATTCGTCTGTCTATAGACACTAGGTTGTCTGAGTACCTTTGAATATTCATGAATTACATGTTATTTGTAGCTTTATGATAATGTCTCTCTTCTCAGTCCTCTCAATCTGCCCACACATTTTGAGAAAGACTGAATGGTTTCATGTTCCTTGCCACCATAAAATTCTCATACATTAGACTTTATTATTTCTCAGATAAAGAAATTAAAGAGGTCAAACATTGTCAAAAGTCCCAGAACTAGGAAGAGGCACAGTCTAAATACAAAAGAATAGGAGTGATTATTTTTCAAAAAGAAGCATTGCTAAAAATGATACTCATTGATAATAACAGATTCTTTAAAATTTAACTTCTATAAAAGTGGGGAGGGGAAAATCAACTTTACCTCAGAAAATGTCCATCAACTGAAGTTTAGTAGACAAGATAGTAGTAATGTTAGTTGCTCAGCTGTGTCCAACTCTTTGTGACCACATGGACTGTAGCCCGCCAGGCTCCTCTGTCCATGGCATTCTCCAGGCAGGAATACCAGAGTGGGTTGCTGTGCTCTCCTCCAGGGGGTCTTCCCAACCTAGGGATTAAACTCAGGTCTCCTGCATTCCAGGCAAACTCTTTAACGTTTGAGTTACCCAGGGAGAAGACGAGATACGTGAGTACAGCTTCCTTCCTCAGACACGGCGGCTGTAGTTGCCACCAGTGGTCTCCTCTTTGTCTTCCCAAGTCTCTCATCCTCAGAAAACAGGCATTAGATGGATGAGCACTTTCTCACCTTAAGGTGTCCAACTGCTATGTCCGATGACAGAGCTGAGAAACCTAAGCTAGTGATATTTTGAAGTAGGAGAACATCCATAGGATTTCTTTTAATCGGCCTTTGGAAGCCACTTCTAGTACAGATTTTCATAGCTCTGGTTTATCACTAATTTAATTATGCTTCTGGAATAGATTATGTGTTAATTTTAGAATTCCTGAGGCTTGGTCACAATTTTATGGCTACCTTAAGCCTTCCTCAAGGGCCTAATTTTCATAGAGCAATCAAGTGCAAGCATTAAGTAAGACCAGGGGTCGCTCATTCTCTCCTCTCTTTTCTGCAAGCTTTTATAGAGCTTTCAGAAGCTGTGAGGAGGGAGTATATGAAACCATTTCCTTTTACTGCTGAACTGCTTCTCCTATCAGACTGCCCGTTAATTATGCCAATTACATTTTGAACAGTACTAGAAAGTGCAAAGGGTAAAATACGAATCAATATATGATTTTAGTACTTGATGTTGTCCAGAATTTTATATACCTTTAGGGTTATTTCTGTTCAAAAACAAAGTGTCTATAAAACTTCTGTTATTATTTTTGCTTCTAAACTGCGTGTAATGATTACCTCCAGAGATTCTACCTTACAGAGCTTAATAAAGTCTTTTATGTTCAAGACATATACATGTATGCTTTGTAATAAGACAAGCCGTATGTAAAATAAGAATCTCCTCTGTGAATGTCGTGCTTGATAAATACAATGGACACCCATGCAACCACCCCCCGGCTTAAAAAATAGATTTCCCCCCCCATAACCTGAAGCCCCCTTGTGTCTCTAATAATCCTCCCGCATGACCTAATGGTAATCTGTCCTTATCCTGAATTGTGTATACATTGTTCCTTTTCTTTATAATTTGTCCATTTTATGCATACTTTCACACACCTGTGTTTGAATTGTATACCAATAAAAATGGCTCAGATGATAAAGACTCTGCCTGCATTGCAGGAGGCCCAGTTTCAATCCCTGGGTTGGGAAGATTTCCTGGTGAAGGGAATGGCTATCCACTCCCAGTAGTCTTATCTGGAAAATTCCACAGACAGAGGAGATTGGCAAGCTATAGTCCATGCGGTTGCAAAGAGTCAGACATGATTGAGCGACTAACAAAATTACTGTATATTTTTAAAACCTTTTTTACTCAAAAATACCTAAGATTTATCCATTTTGACTCATGTAATGTGCTAGAAGCCCATTCTATATATCATTCATGCTATTCATTATTACTGTTGTAAAGCATTTGATTATAAGGTCATGAGACTTTGTTTACTCAGTTCATAGGTACTTAGGTTATTTGAAATGTTTTGCCCTTATAAACAATGTGGCTGAGAACATTCTCATATCAACCACTATTGCCACATACAAGAGTTTCTCTAGGGAAATTATCCCACTTCCCCATTTCCATGTAATAAAACACAAATATCCATTTATCATACTGGAAAACAGATCCACTCACAGGAGAGGGTGACTAGCCTAGGGGCTCTGGCTGCTCTCAGCCCTGTTCCCCTCCTCTAAGTGGAGCTCTCAGGTGCATCCATAACCCATTCATGGTATCATATGCCCAGATGATGTCCAGGAATGAATTGTGCCATCTTCAGGAATAAACATCCTAATTTTTCTGAATAATGCCAAATGGTTTTGAAAAAAAGGATGTATCAAGGCAGCAGGAAAAGACTGTTACAGATAGGGATAATTGGAAAGAACTTAAGAAATGTTAAGTTAATAAATGAGTATTTTTAAAATTATAGGCAGAGAAAAGAGTAGGGCAGAGCACCCTGGGACTAGGAGCCTCTGGGAGTTGTCTGGACCAGAAGGGAAGGTCAGGAGAATGAGCTGCTGTAAAAACCGAGAGACCGCAGCTACAGGGGAGCATCAGCGGCCTTACTCAGGCACAGCCTGACATCGAGGCCTCTAAGGAAGGAAGCCAGGGAAATCAAAACTCTTGATTCCACTTCCTCCACATCTTCTGATCTGCTGGTCTCTCTCATTGACCAAACCCCCTAGAAGCAAAAAGCAAGAAACACACTCAGTGTAGAAATTAAAATCACCCTTTTGGCCTTCAGAGAAGGATGGAGGAAAAGTGGAGAACGGATAGAGTGGCAAATGAAAAATCACAGTAATAGTAATTTACACTCCTGTTAGACATGTGTATTCCAATGATTCCTACTCTTGCTAGCAATTTTTATTATGCAGCAATTATATGTGATATCTATTGCATAGATATTATGTCTCCATTTATTTAGATATTTTAAAATCTTTTAGCAAAATTTTCTCCATAGAGATTTAGTGCATCTTTTGTTAATTTAATCTTTGGGATAGCAATTAATCAAGAACTAAAATGGTTGTTTTAACTAGTATTATTTTTAATAATGACAAATTATTGTACATGTTTTATTTTTATTGGACATTACTTCCAATGTTCTCTTTATTTTTTGTTCATTTTTCTACTGGGCTTATTATCTTTTTACCTTTTGGCACATTCATTAAATATATCAGATTTTTACTGCAAGTGCAACAAATGTGTTTTTACTATAAATGCACAAATATTTTCTCTGAGTCTGTGAAGCTTATGAATAGAAATTCTTAATTTTACAATGATTTAATGATCAATTTCTCCCTTCTTATATTTATTTTTCAGTGTGTGTTTTAAGAAATGTTTTTCTTAAAATCATACATTTATTCTTTAATAGTTTTCCCTAAATTATCAAAATTTAAGTTTTTAATCCATCTGGAATTTTTTTGTGTGTATGGTATGAGGAAGGGATCTGATTTTACCTGTTGCTATATGATTTTTTTCCCAGATGCATTTATTAAGCCATTAATCTATATGACAAGTGCTAATAATTTCAAATATCAAACCCCCAAAAAAGTGTTGGACTGCCTCAGGGCACTGTAGTAATTTTATTCCATTATTTATTGTGCTCATGTTGAACTAATAGAAAACCATCTTAATTGATAAAAATTTTAAACAACTATTGAACTTTGGTCAGGTAATCCATCTTCTTTAAATTTTTCTATGAATTATCTAGATTGATGTGATCAAATAGATCTTTCTATGATGATGGAGCTGTTCTGTATCTGCACTGTGCAATGCACTGACCTCTAGCTATATATGACTCATGAACACTTGAAATGTGTCTCGTGTAAGTGAGTAATCAAACTTAATTTGTCATAGTTGTCAGCTACCTTATTGGACAGCCCATATCCATGATCCTTAGCGTGTTTTGTCTTTCATATAAATACCTGAAAAATTTCCATGAAATATCCTGTTGCAAGGCTGCTTCAGATAGCATTGTATCATGTTCAAAATAATTGTAACTAAGATCATTAATATGGAAATTTCTATTCATAAATTTGGAATATTTTTCAATTGACAGAGATATTATAAAGTCTTTTAACAAAACATTATAACATTTTCCATGAGAGTGTTTTTAACTTTTGTCCATGTATCCCTGTCATTTTTTTGTTGTTGCTAATGGAAGTAGCATATTTTATATTTTTTATTGATTTAGTGCTGGTATATAGAAATAGATTTTTATGTCTTACAGACTGATAAACTTTTATTTCTGATAATTCATGGGATTATATTTGCATAATTTGAAGATGTGCAAATAATATTTTTTTTCCTAATTGAAAAAATATTTCCCTTGTCTCATTGTACTGACCAAAATGTTGAAAGTGCTAAAAAGAATACTTTTGTAATAATCAAGATTTTAAACAGAACTGATTTTGTTATTTCACCACTCGGCTTAGAGTTTTTATAAGCATCTTTTATTAAGTCAAACAAGTTAATTTCTATTCCTGGCTTATTATAAGTTTTTATTATGAATGGGGTTGGATTTTATTACTGCTTTCTGTGTGTCTATTGATATAACCATATAATTTACTTCCATTAAAGTAGTGTAGTGAATTATATTAATAGATTTCCTGGGACTAAATTACCTTTGCAGTTCTGGATAAACACAATTTGCATTTTGCTAGGTTTGATTTTTTTAATGTTGTTTTGGACTTTTTATGTTGAGGGGTATAAACCTGTAATTTTCTTTCTTAGGTTACAATTTTCTGAGTTGGGTATCATAGTATACAAGAGGCATAAAATATTTCTCCTCTTTTCCTGTTTTCTGGAAAAGTCTGTGTACTGTTTCAATCCCCTGGTCCATGAGTGTTAAGCAGAAAATTTCCTTGGCCTGATACTTTCCTTTGTTAGGTGTCTAACTTGTTACTAAATATTTTACTAGATATGAGATTGTTTGCATTATCTGTTTGTTAAGCTAATTTTGAAATTAAAAGTTATTTTAAAATTTGTTTTATAATTTATCTATTTCATATAATTCTAACACTTATTGCCATGATGTTGTCCAAATATGCAGTTTTTATTCTACACTTCTGCACGTGTTATTATATCTTTCTTTCCATTCTTGATATTATTTGTTCCATTTCTCTTGCTCTCTCTTTCTCAGCTGGGATTATTCTTGCCAAAGAAATTTGTCAGTGTTATTATATATAAAGTGTTATATATATATATATATAAAGCTAATTTGGGACTTGGTTGATTGTCTAGATATGGTTTTATCTCAGTCTTTCATTTTATTTATATTTTTATTTTTAAAAATTTTATTATTTTCATTTCTTCTGCTCTCATGTGGACTTTTTTCCCTGTTTGGCTTACCTTCTAATTTAGGCATTTAACTTCCCCATATTTACTCTTCTTTCTTTTCTAAAATAATGTTAATACTTTAAGTTACAAATTTCCCTTTAAATAGCATCTTCTCTATATTCCGTGTATTAAGCTTATAGAAGCATTATAATTATCATTCAGCTCAAATGATAGTTTGGTATTTTTGAATTTCAAGCATTTTATTCTTTCACCAATGAGCTTAAAAATGTTCCATTTTTGTGTAATTTCCCAGTGTCTAGTTGTAGGGGGTTTTGTTACTTTTTTGATATTTGGTTATGTTTATATACAATTTCAGTTTAACCAGAAAATATTTTCTTATGAGATTAATTATTTACCAATATGTGAATTATGACCTCCTTCTTGGATTTGCTCTCTAATATGTAAATGAAAGGAATGTATATTCTTCAAAATGGGAATGTAATAATATTTCATATACTCCCATAGATGTTCCTCAAAAAATCAGTTTCTTTACTGACCCTTTCTTTTTTTATGCTGCTGCTGCTGCTAAGTCGCTTCAGTCGTGTCCGACTCTGTGCGACCCCATAGACGGCAGCCCACCAGGCTCCACCGTCCCAGGGATTCTCCAGGCAAGAACACTGGAGTGGGTTGCTATTTCCTTCTCCAATGCATGAAAGTGAAAAGGGAAAGTGAAGTCGCTCAGTCGAGTCCGACTAGTAGAGACCCCATGGACTGCAGCCGACCAGGCTCCTCCATCCATGGGATTTTCCAGGCAAGAGTACTGGAGTGGGGTGCCATTGCCTTCTTATACTTGATCTTTAATTACTGTAAATTGTACATTAAAATCTCCTCTCTTTGGTGATGTTTCTTTTCCACTTTGAAATTATATCATTAGGTGCATACAAGTTTAGAATTACTACATATTTCTGATACTTAGAATATTTATTAATAGTTAAAGACCTTCCTTGTCTCTAGTAATATTGAAACTCTCTATATAGATATAGTTACGCTATTACTAACATTGTATAATACAATCAGTGTTTGTCACTTTCTTGACTGATTATTCCTTATTTTCTCTGCCATCTTTTCAGCTTACTTTGCTTCTTCCTGACATCTACTGTTATAAGTTCCCTTTATAAATATTTTGGCCTTTGCTTAGAATGTATTTCATACTCCCGTGATATTGAAAGAGTTCAACCAGTGTTTAATATTAACTTGATTGTTAATTTATATCTAAGTGGCTGACGATATTGTTTTAATGGATTAACTTTTACTGCTAAGAAATCAGCTATCTGCCTGGTAATCTGCTTTCTCTTTGATTTATTATAGAAACTTTCCTCTGATATTTTGTGTTTGACACCTTTACTACAGTGCATCCAAGTACTGACTTCTTTCTATTTATCTCTTTGGAGATTTTTAGTTTTCTGGATCCAACAGTTGTGGTTTCTTTGTTTTTTTCAGTTTGCACACATTCTAAGCTAATATCTTTTCAAATACATCTTCTAATTTTTGATTAGACTTTATTTATCTATTTCCTGTGGCTATTTGTGCCTCATCCATGTTTCACATAGTTATCTTCCTTTGCTATGTTCTGTTATTTCTTTAGGTAACATACTTTCTCCCTCACTCATTTGTTATTTTTTTTAAACTGTGCTTAATCTACTGCTTAATTAGTTCCTAGTATTTCTTTAGAAAATGATACGTATTTTTCAATTTTAGAAGCTTTAAAAATTATTTTTCATTGGTTTCTAATATACACAAGCAGGTTTATAGTTTCTGGTCTCATTGTACTATAAATATCCACTAATATTCATTAAACATTCTAAAATACTTATTTTATATTTTCAATCATATGATTCTAGTATCTATCTTGCAGTATCTTTTTTCCAGTTTCACTCATTTTGATTTGTTTTTACATGCATTTTGTAATCTTTATTTCAAATGCCTGTTTTATGAAATATAGTTTAAATGGATTCCTCTAGCCTGGAAAGTATTTGATTTTTTGTGTTGGATGTGCAATACATTACATTACCATCCCAGGGAAAATTTAATTCTCAACTTACCTTACTTTTTTGGTGGGGTGGATTATGAATTCCAGTGCAAACCCACTTAAGAGCCAGAATTTCTTATACGTTATAAGAGAGAGTTCTCCCCCACACACCCCACCAATACTCAAAGGAATTTCTTTACCACTTTTCTTTGAGGGGTCAGTTTCCCTTGACCCTCCTTTCAGCCACTCTAACAACAATTGCTTTCGGTCTTTCTTAACTTGATATAGGAGTATAGAATTTTGTGTTTCTTGTAAGCCTCGGCCTTTGTCTCCTGTTAGACTTAAAATTTTGAAAGGATCACTTATGTGGAAACTACTGAAAGAGATAAAAATGTGTATCTTTATTTCCCCTGTATTACATGTGATACTGAAATGATTTATAGTTAAGAAAGATGAATTCTGCTTTAATATATTATTCAGAATATAGCACCTCTGGAATCCTCATAACATCTGCAAGGTTAGTATTTCAGAATCAGGAGAAATTATTCACTTGATTTATTTCTGGTAGTTCTAGGGTATAGAATTTTGTAAATTACTGAAAAGATGACAAGTTACAGGGAATTAGGAGATATGAACCCTGCCATCTTAGATTCATAAAAATCATCAACTAACACAGGACAGAAGGCATTTTGAATGTATTAGGCTGAGTAGTTAACATTTGAAAGCATGCATTCTCTTTATTATAATACTTTTTCATGAACATATATTGTCTTCTTCCTAAAACTAAATTCCTTACAAATTTAGAAGAATAAAAGAGAATTTTATTAAGTTTGGGTGAGGCATCAATAAATTTGACAGCCAGACCTTCTATCTGGATCTTGTTTTAATGAAATCTTTTTCTTTTAATTGTCTCTGATTTGAATTGTACTCATTTCTTCTTTCAGCCTGGTCAGCATTTGTCTACCTTGCTGATGGATATACAGAATGTGAGGGTGAGAGGCCTCAGTGGTCACTGATGACTGTCATGCCATCATCAGACATTATTTTGGTTTTAAACTGTCTTTCTCTTATTCTATCATGAGAAACATGCTTCTAGGAGGAAGTTGCTACAATATCCATTTATGATTTCTCTTTATCCCTTTATAGTTATAGACAAAATCAGAATAATAGGCAAGCAAAGTCCATCAAAAGAAAATAGGACCAACAATACTGAAAAAAAATTATGGAAAGTTTAAAGTAATAAATGATCATACATTTACTGAGGTGAATTCTTAATTTCTTTAACTGAAATATTTTACTTGAGAAAAAGTTTTTCATATAAATCAGTCTTGTTGAGTATTCACAAATAAATCTGAAATTCATATACATTATTAAGAAAAGAAATTAAGGTGACCATACCAGTTTTTAAATAATTAGTGAGAAATTTTGGATTCTTATTAGCAATTCCACATTGGGTAGGGGTTTCTGAGAAATATATATGAGCTGAAGGAAGGAAAGAACCTTCACTGTCAGGAATAGTACCCAGAAAGCGTGGATATTTTAAGAATATTGTGATTCACAGTTCATATAGTAGTGATTTTGTATATCATTGGATTACATGTTTAATTCTGTTTATTTGTAGAAAAAACAGTTCACATGCTTATTAACTTTGCATAGTTTTTATTATTTGTAAATCACTTTCAATTTATTGCTTTTCTCATCTTAGGAAAGACAAATACTGGGTTTCTAAAACACTGGACTGAAAGACCAGTCAGTTTTTTTGATTTCACAAATTAGGAACTTTTCAAAGATTTGCTCATGGACAAAGAGCTAGTTTGCGGACATATTAATGTCATTTTAGGTTTTTAATGAGGGAGGCTTGAAGAAGTTAAAGATTTACTAAGAGCAAAATTGGCATGGCACAGAACAGACATTTAAAATAAAGCCTTCTATCTCTTCTATATTATTTTCCATACTATCATGCTGGCCTATATTTAATCTATTTTAAAATTTGTTTTAACATTTCTGACAAAAAATTTCTTGATTTGTTAAAGAAAAATCAGTCTGGCTCCTTCAAAATAGACTATGATTTATTTCTTCAATTTGATATATATTTTTAATTTATCAAGTAGAAAATTGAGTATCTCTTGCTATTTTTACAAACTACATGCTGATCTTAACCTTGGTTTGAACATATTATAGGAAGTGGCCTTAGGAATGTTTGGACCAAAATTCCCAAATCCTGACCCATAACTTGAACTGACCTTCATGAGTGCACAGGAAATTTCTTAGAAGATTTATTTCCAGATGAACCAAATTGCTTTCACAGAGAGGGTGCAATCAAAATTTCATATGGGGAATTGAAAATGTATCAAAACATAGCCTTTGTTTTTGTGGTTCTAAATTTTAAAGTAAAAGTTTTCTATTGTACCACTCACAAAAATTAACTCAAAGTAAATTAAAAATGTAAATGTTAGTCCTGAAACCAAGAAAATCTACAGAAGAGGAAAAAAATTTGCAAGCCATATATCTGATAAGGGGTTAATATCCAAAATATAGAAAGAACTCTTAAGACTCAATAGCAATAATAATAATAATAATCTAATTTTAAAATTGTCAAAGAACCCAAGTAGACATTTTTCCAATGAAGATATACATATGGCCTACACATACATGAGAACGTTATCAGCATCACTAGCTTTAGGGCAATGCACATTAAAATCACAATGAGATATCACTTCATGCCTGTTAGAATTTTCATCATCAGAAAGACAAGAGATGGAAAATTCTGTGTGGATATAGAAAAAAGGAAACCCTGATTCACTTTTGGTGGGATTGTAAATTGGTACAGCCACTATGGAAAATACTATCTAGGATTCTTAAAAAATTAAGACTGGAGCTACCACATGACCCAGTAATTCCATCTGGGAGTGTATTTAAAGGAAAGAAAAACACTAACTTGAAATGATATCTGCACCCTCATAACAGCATTGTTTACAACATCCAAGACATAGAACCAATCCAAGCATCTATCAAAGAATGAATGGATAAAGAAATTGTGACGTATTTGCTCACATGTGTGTGTATACATACACACAGTGGAATATTATTCAGCGATGAAAACAAGGAAAGTCTACCATCTTCAACAATATGGATAAACCTTAAAGGCATAATGCTGAGTAAAATAATTCATACATAGAAAGACAAATACTGCATGATCTCACTGATATGTGGAATATTCAAAAGCAAACAAAAAGCACCAAATCCAAGTGTTGGTAGAAAAGAAAAGGGGAAAGAGATCAGATTTGTGGTTGCCAAAGGTGGGGACAAGGGAAAATTGGAGGAAAGTGCTCAAAAAGGTGCGAACTCCCATTCATGAGATAAGTAAGTACTAATGATATAATGTATGACATGATGACTATAGTTAACGCTGCTCTATCATATGTAGGAAAGCTGTTATGTGAATAAATCCAAGAGTTCTCATTACAAGAAGAAATTTTTTTCTTTCTTTTCAGTGCATCTATAGGAGATGATCAATGTTAACTAAACCTTTTATGGTTATCATTGCATGCTACTAATATATGTAAATCAAACCATTACAATATACATCTTAAGCTTATAGAGTGATTTATGTCAATTATTTTTCATCAAAAGTGGAATAGGGATGCTTGCCGCTAAATATCTTCAGAAGCATTTATTTATTTTATGAAATTAATATAAACTAAAGTGAATTTCTATAACTTATAAGTTTCAAATATCAATAACTCAGTTTCTATCAAACAAAAACCTCATTCATAATTTGAATTTTGTGCACATCCTTACTTCATGAGTGGCTTTGTGAAAAAAAAAATTGTTTAGGTTTTTATTACTTTACTTATCTAGAGAAATACATCAAGAAACTAAGAATACAGTTATAATTAAAACTGGTAAAGTTGTAATGAATGAATGAACAGGGTAGGAAATGATAGTAAATTATAGAACTTAAGTTCAAGTCACGCATGGAATGCTGTTCTGTGACATTCAACCTCTTTAAACTTGAAAAACATAATTCCCTAGTTCTTGAGAAGGTTGCCAGCTGAGAGATTTCAACTGTCAACTTTATCCCAGATTAACTTTTACCTTGGACAGCCTCTTCACTTTCTTAAGGTCATACCACTTCTTCTAAGGGCAACCAACATCCCATAGGTCCATCAGCCCATTTTTCCTAAGTATTCCATCTTGTTCCTGATCAAATACCCTAGCTTCTCATCACTATGTGAGTCAATATATATAGTTTTAGCCTAAGGGTGCTTCTCTTTTTACACAAAACCAATAACTGATGCACCACCCAAAATTCTATGAGTAAGAGGGTTTCTTCTTCCCCATTGTCTCTCAAGACTGTCTGCAACCAGGGCTACAGTGAACCAACGCATCTGGGAACCAAGCTTTGACTTCTTTCTCTATTAGTTGGTGTATAATATTCTCTTGGAGGTGGCATGGTCTTGCTCCAGAATCTCAGGAGTCTGCACTGTGGTTGTCCCATTGGGACTTGCCAGAAATGCCACACGTATCCTTTCTTCTTATTGATGGATCTAATAGCTTAGACCCAGGAGATGGGTCACTTGAACCTTAACGTGGCCCTTCCAGGCTCTAGATTCTATCCAATGTTGACAACACTCATATCATCCTGTTTGGTTAAAATTTATTTTCCTTGGTATAAAGTGTGTTTCATAACCCAAAGGAATCTGCCAGACATTATGCTTCATTGCTCTGTGGTGCTCTGCTTCTGGGGAAGAGTGTGGACTTGGGCAAGTAAATCCAAGAAAGGACTAGCAGCTAAGATTAATTGCTGAACAATTTTCTTAGGTTCTGGGGAAAAAAATTAATCACAAAACAAGAGATATGGATACTAGGGCACAGAATTCATGACGCTGAGGGTATGAGTGTATGGGTAACTTTCCCATGGTCACAATTCCAGATATGAGGTTGAGACTGATTTTGCTTTGCATCGTGTCTATTGGGTCATGATGAATTAACGCTCACGGTCAAACAGATCTTGTGTTAACTTACCATCACTGCACAAGTATTTCTGTTGTTGTTTGTATGCTTATTTAGTGTCTACCATAGATAAGCATAACATTTTTAGCTTTTCAACGTCATACAAATAAGTAGGGTTAATTGTACACATAAATCTCTTATTTATACTACTTATTTTGTTATTTTTCTGAACAGGCACCTTCCTCTCCTTTGTACATATCCAATGGATTTATTTTAACCAATAAAATGAACTAGGTCAAATCTGGTAAACATTACTCTCGCTCATTTTTGGCATTTCAAAAGTGAATTATAGCAAACGATAATAGTGCTTGTGAAAGCACAGACAAGCAAATACAGTGATCTCCCAGGGCAGACGTTTTAAATCATTTAGCTTTTTGAAATATAGGCAATGAAATAGTGACTTGCCTCATTTTTTCCTTAGAAGAAAGATAATTATTTCCTTGTAGGAGCTCATCATGTGGCAAGTGCCTAAAGAAAATGGTATAATGGAAAGTGAATGCATTATAGCTCTCTTTGTCTCATTTCTGGGAAAAAAAAAAAGTAACATTCTGATAAATTATGTTCAATTCACAATTTATCCAGACATTCCAGCAATGAATAGAGAAATTAGCTCTATTAATAACAAGTATCTTCTGGAGATAGATATAATTTAATTTGGTTTAATTTTATATTTTATTACAAAATCTTTACAAAAAGGGAAAGATTAAATTAATAGAAGACATTTCCTCGTACTTTGGTCTTCATGAGTAATTAAAAATTAGAAATGAGATTTTGAGTAAGACTTTTGATAATGTGTCAGCCTATGTGTTTCTGTCAAGCATCGAGAGACCAACTTTGACATGCACATAATTTTTTTGTCAATTTAGTTTGCCATTTACAATGCAGTAGAGGAGAATAGATTTTTTTAAAATATATTTGACTAAGAAGAATTGGCTTGCCTAATGGAATAATCTTTCACATATGTCAATCAAATGACCACTAAATCTATGAATCATCTTAAATAGCAAACTACAGGGAATAAAATAAAATAACTTGAGCATTTGAAGTGAAAAAAAAAAAAAACACTTTAGGAGCCTTTCACATTAATAAGTATCATTCTTATTGCCTTCCATTGGTATTGACCTTTTTTCCCACAAACAGTAAGAATACTTAGCATGTTGTCTTTAGTTTTTATTTGTTGCATTGAAAATGGAGGCAGTGCTTCACCATGCTTTGCAGATTACAGGAAATAGTTTTAGTGGCCTCATAAGGTGCTTTTCGGAGAAGGCGATGGCACCCCACTCCAATACTCTTGCCCCGAAAATCCCATGGGCGAAGGAGCCTGGTGGGCTGCAGTCCATGGGGTTGCTAAGAGTTGGACACGACTGAGCGACTTCACTTTCACTTTTCACTTTCATGCATTGGAGAAGGACATGGCAACCCACTCCAGTATTCTTGCCTGGAGAATCCCAGGGACGGGGGAACCTCATAGGCTGCCATCTATGGGGTCTCACAGAGTCGGACACAACTGAAACAACTTAGCAGCAGCAGCAGCAGCAGCAAGGTGCTTTTCTCAGGTCAAAGAAATATTCCAGCATTTCACAGTGATAATTGAACAGACTGAAAACTTCGTGGAAGTGTATATAGGATTGTCAGGGTTACCTTAGATGAGAGTTTGAAAAATACTTCCTGAAATCAAAGATGAGTGCAAATTAATACCAAATACCAATAGTTTTGTTAAGATGGAATTAAAAATCAAGTATTAAATATATTTTAATTTAATCCTACTATGTCAAATTGTCATCACTCATAGTCTTTAGCTAGTAAAGCTTTTTTTTTTTTGCTATCATCATGACAAAAAAAACTAATCATACCTATTCAAACTTAAAATTCTATGAAGTACTATTTTAATGACATATTAGGATGTCTAGAAAAAAACAACTTTAACTTAAAATTAGTAGGTTATTTATTTTTAAACAAAGTAATCACTAATCATATTTAGTAGAAAAATACAGGTATAAATGCAAGATCCAGCTTGTTAGGATATCATTTCTCTGTGTATTCTCCATAAGTTGATTCCTTGGATATCCCAAAATAATCTTGAATTCTAAATAGTTGGGATCATTGATTGGATGTTGCCATATTATTATTGAATATTTTCCACAAACTACTACTGATAATCTGTTTCAAAGCAAGCAAAAAATATTTAAAAACTTTTAATTTTAACAAGTACATAATTCAGTTAAACATATCTTTTTATTTCTCATTTTGTTCAGAGATACTGCTGTTAGTGCAGTTTTCTTACATTGCATTAAAACAGATATTTGAATTATTTAATTTTATTTTTCTTAGGAACTTCTGATAGAGTAGCTATTCAGATAGGCACTTTTCAATGAACTGTAAACTTTTTTGTGCAATTACAAGAAGATTTTCCCATTTACCCTTCCCACGGTAGAATGGGTAACTAATGTGTTTTGGAAAGTCTGTAGAGGAGAAAGTTAATCGCCATAATTTCTGGATAAGAAAAGAGAAGTCAGACAAACCACTGAGAAATATTCTCTAGATTGCCCATTGCCACCCGTCCAAGTGTTTTATGATTGTTTGTTTTTGCTGATCGAAGCTAGGAACATAAGTATAGATAAAGCAGCACTAATACCTTCCTAGGAAGGCAGAGACTCTCTTCCTTTGTATTACATATATCTCTTTAAACAACTAATTTAAGAAGATATATATACCCCTGTATTCATCACAGCATTATTTATAAGCTTATTGTTATATTAAAGATTCTACTCCCTTGTTTTCTCTGATACCAGATTTTACACTAACAATCTGTGCTTAATTTAAATCCAAATATATATTCAAATTTTGAGTTATGTCGAAGGAATATTAAAGTGCTCATTTTATAAACTAACTCAACAACAAATTCTCAGAGGAGCTAAAATGCACATTAATTTCAGTTACAAGAAAACAATCTCTTCAATGTCAGTTCAAATGTTTAAGAATATATAGCTCATGTGACTTAGTCTAGATGAAACTGAAATACTATGTCTAAGACTTAAGTCCTCTTAATCCCTGGTGCCTTCTACTGTATTTCCTTCATCAGAAGTCTTTATCCTTATGATTAAAGATTTATTTGAAGGCATAGAAATTACAGAAAAAATGGAATAATGTTTGAAATTAGGGTTGCCAGTTAAAATACAGAATATCCAACTAAATGTCAATTTCAAAAAACACAAAAAATATATTGAAAGGGACATTTGTTCAAAACATACTCATTTTTACATAAAATTCAAATGTAATAGAGTATTCTACATTTTGACTTTCTAATTAAATCTGATAACCTTAGCTGCTGCTGCTGCTAAGTCGCTTCAGTCGTGTCCGACTCTGTGTGACCCCGTAGACGGCAGCCCACCAGGCTCCCCCGTCCCTAGGATTCTCCAGGCAAGAACACTGGAGTGGGTTGCCATTTCCTTCTCCAATGCATAAAAGTGAACATCAGGCTCTTTTTCAATGAGTCAGTTCTTCACGTTAGGTGACCAAAAGTATTACAGCTTCAGCTTTAGCATCAGTCTTTCCAGTGAATATTCAGGACTGATATCCTTTAGAATGTGCTTCCCTGGTGGCTCAGGTGGTAAAGAATCTGCCCACAATGCAGGAGACCTAGGAAGATCCCCTGGAGAAGGGAATGGCAACCCACTCCAGTTTTCTGGCCTGGAGAGTTCCATGGAGTATATAGTCCATAGGGTCACAAGGAGTCAGACATGACTGAGCGACTTTCACTTTTACTTCCTTTAGGATTGACTGGTTTGATCTCCTTGCAGTCCAATGGACTCTCAAGAGTCTTCTCCAACATCACAGTTCAAAAGCATCAATTCAATGGTGCTCAGCTTCCTTTACAGTCCACCTCTCACATCCATACATGACCACTGGAAAAACCATAGCCTCGACTAGACGGACCTTTGTTGGCAAAGTAATGTCTCTGCTTTTTAATATACTGTCTAGGTTGGTCATAGCTTTTCTTCCAAGGAGTAGGCGTCTTTTTAATTTCATGGCCACGGTCACTATCTGCAGTGATTTTTAGAGCCCAAGAAAATAAAGACTATCACTTTCTATTGTTTTGCCGTCTATTTACCATGAAGTGATGGGACCAGATACCATGCTTTTCGTTTTTTGAATGTTGAGTTTTAAGCCAACTTTTTCACTCTCCTCTTTCACTTTCATCAAGAGGCTCTTTAGTTCTTCTTCACTGTCTGCCATAAGGGTGGTGTCATCTGCATATCTGATGTTATTGAATATTTCTTCTGGCAATCTTGATACCAGCTTTTGCTTCAACCGGCCCGGCATTTTGCATGATGTATTCTGCATATAAGTTAAATAAGCAGGGTGACAGTATACAGCCTTGACGTACTCCTTTCCCAATTTGGAACCAGTACATTGTTCCGTGTCCAGTTCTAACTGTTGCTTTCTGACCTGCACACAGATTTCTCAGGAGGCAGGTAAAGAATTACAATTACATGGTAAATATTAATTACATCTAAAAAATAACTTCACAGCAATATCTAGTCAGATGTTTGGTCCAACAAATGGGCACCACGAATCAAGTTGACTGATGAAATTCAGCTAATGGAGTTATTTTTAAAAGATTTTTAAAAATTATCATGTAATTTAAAATTGTACACCCGTGGTGGGTTCATGTTGATGTATGGCAAAACCAATACAGTATTGTAAAGTAAAATAAAGTAAAATTAAAATATTTGGGAAAATAAAAAAATAAAAATAAAATATATAATTTTAAAAAGGAACATATACTCAACCAGCAAGATTTTAGTCAGCCCTAGTAATTATAAAATAAAGACATTAAACCAAAAATCAATATAACAGCATAGCTACTTCTTACATTAATAGAGGTCTAAAGTATCTTAATCTGTTTTCTTGGACTCAGGGGCACCTTTGAAGTGTACATCTCACCTTTGATTACAGGGAAATATCAATTTTAAGTTTCTTTATGCCAAACTTGTTAAATTACTATAATGTATGATTCAGTCTTAACTTTTATGCCCAATTATATTCCTCTGTAAGTATGATATCTTTGTTTAGTTCTATCTGGTTTAGTGGAATTTATTTTAATAGTTGTTGAGTCAGAATGTACATTTTCCTTCCTGTAGCGGATCTTACTTATAAATATATAACAATACAGATATAAAGAGATAAATTAAGTAGGAAATGAAATGAGTTATCTGGTAATCAGCTATTCCCTTTAACTAGTCCTTTAAAGTAATTTATTTTAAAATTTGTTTTTTAATTAGTAAACTAAATTTTCATCAGTAGTATTAATACATTAAAAAGAATAATTGTTAAGGAGTTCTCTTAGGGAAAGCTAAGGAAGGGGACCAAAATCCTTTCTGGGTAAATATGCACAGAGGGAGAGAGTAAAGAAAGTTTTAGCAAGTGTTGCAAAATTATTTTGTCTTAGAAAACTTAAGAATAAGTTATATTTATTATGTATTCACCAGGCTCGACTTTTTATAAATGCTATAAATTTAATGAATGCCCCATAAGGCTTCTCAAAGTCACTTTGACAATAGCCTGAATTATATAGTGTAAAAAGGCAGACACCAGTTGGGACAATATTATACCAAAAATTAAATGTCAGTGAACACTAGCATTACAACATCAAAGCTGTAAGCCACATAAAATCCATGTTTTGCATACTAAGAATATGTATTTGCATCTTATTTGTATTGTTAATGTTTATCTTCAGTGCAATCAAGGATATAGTATTCTCCATGGAAAAACCAACGTATTTGTTTTTAATGTTCAGTAAGCCCCATTTATTTAAAATTCTGGGCTTTATGCATCTTGGTTCCCCTATGGCTTTATTATTTAGCCTCCATGTTTTTTCTTTATAATCCAGGGATAAGTATTTCTCAAGTAGACAACTTCCATCAAAGTGATAGATACTTAAGTTTATATTACACATGCAGTTGTCTCATGGCGTGTTAGTTACACGAACTCCATGGCCAAATATCGTCAAATGGTCTAAGGGATCATTGAAAGAAAGAAGAAAGGAAGGAAATACGGAGAGAATAGGAGGAGGGGCAGAAGGAAAGGAAATACGTTGAGTGCTTGTCATGTAGAATTGCTATCTCCACATTTGTACTTTTCATACTTTTCCTCTATTCTGCATATTATCTTGCAAATTATATAGCAATAACTTAATTTGTTAAAAAAAAAAAAGGAAAAAGTTTTGAGTAGTCAAGGAACTTTCTTGAGGTCATATAAAATGAGTTGAAAGAACCAAAATGTGGTCAAAATAAAAGCAAGGATGTGGTCTCAACATCATCATGCTCATGCTTAGTGCATGTCTGACTCTTTGCGACCCTATGGATGGTAGCCCACCAGGCTCCTCTGTCTATGGGATTCTCCAGGCAAGAATACTGGAGTGGGCTGTCATTTCCTCCTCCAGGGGAACTTCCCCACCCAGGGATCAAACTTGAGTCTCCTGCAGCTCCTGCATTGTCAGGCAGATTCTTTATCACTGAGCCACCAGGGAAGCCCTTATTTGAAACCAGGGAATTCAAACTTGAAACCCCTAGGAAAATGCGGCACGAACTGAAGCAAGAGGTCTGGCCCTTTATACTTCTTGGTAATCAGTTATCAGACAGGGTTGACCCCAAGCGATGGGAGTGGGTGAATGTGTGGATGAAACAGCGGGTGAGATAAGTCTTTAGGGTAATAAGAATTTCCTAGAGAAGAGGAAAATGGTAAATGACCAGCCAACACTACACCCAGTGAAAGTAGAGAGTTCGGTCTGGCCCTGATAACATCCACTTCCCAACCCCATTCAAATAAAAATAGATTCCCAAATCACCATACTAGTAGGAAGTAGAGTCTTTGAGACTATCTCTCTGCCTCCTCCCCTATGTTAGAAAAACCTGGAGACACTCACTTATCCAGTCAGAAGGTCTATGGACATATATATTAATATATCATGAAGAAATAAATCAATAAAATGAGGGAGAAAAAAGCATAATTATTAGAAAGGTAGAGACATGTTTTTTGTATATGATTTAATTTTCCATACAGGTAATCAAATAAAATTTTTCTATATAGAAAAGTCAAATAATCAAATAGTTCTATTCAAAGTAATAAAATACAGAAAAATCAGATAGACAAAATTAGAAACTATATGAATGTACTAAGAATTACAAGGTCAATATATGAAAATCAGTTCTATATACCACTAGAATCTAATTAGAAAGTGTGATATATTGGAGAAACACCTTATTTATCATAAAAGCAAATATTATCCCTAGGAATAAATCTAACATAAATGGGCAAGATGTTCATGGAAATATTCTGAAGCCTTTTTGAGGGCAGTAAGACCTGAATAAGGATACAGATATACCACATTAAAGAACATAAGGACTAAGATTGTAAATATATCAGTCTTACCATTATAATATAAAATTATACATGTATACACATTCCAAGTTGATTTTAAAATGAAATATATTGAGGCTATAAAATAAAACATAATTAAGGCAATTTTGAATTACTGGTTTATTTTCTTACTTTGATGTTGACTTTAAAATGGGATTATAATTATTTCAGGAAAGCATTAGCACAAGGATAAGCAAATGACCAGTAGAATCAAAAGAATATTTATGGAAACCGCACAATAGAGCCGGCATTGAAGATTGAGGAAGTAGTTACTTGTGCATGTTTAGTTATGCAGAGAACAATGAAGTTAAAAAAGATTCTTATTGTACTCTAAAAGTCAACAAGTCCAGAGAAGGATTGAAGACCCTAAAGTGATATGTGACTTTATGAAAACTCTAGAGGAAATTATAGAATAACATTTTTGTGACATTGGTAGAAATGTACACTTTTTAAAAGATATAGAAGCTAAAAGTCATGAGTAAAATTTGAAAGTAAATGTTCTGTATACATTAAAAAATAACTTACCTGGGTACCCTTTATTGGAGAACTCAGAAGACATTTACTTAGAACCTAAAATAAAAGTCATTTAAAAAGTTACATAAACCTTTCTTAAAGAAATTCATAAGTTATATATTATGAATTATATATTTTATCTATTATGAGTAATACATTATATACATTTTTCACTCTTCTAAAAGTCCGTGATATTTTTACCCCTTTTGGGCTCCAAAGAAGGAAAAGAAAGTAAAGTCGCTAGTCGCCTCCGACTCTTTGTGACCCCATGGATAGTAGCCTGCTCCAAGCTCCTCTGTCCATGGGATTTTCGAGGCATTTGAGTTCCAAACTAACCAGTAATATACCTTCCCATATTTTCTTAATTCCTTTCCTAAGCAATCTTTTAACTACTTAGTCAAATATCTAAGAAATGAAGACAATGAATAAATTTGCCCTGGATAGTCACCAATTCAATGTTTATATTGTCATCAGAAATAAGTACCAACTATTATCAACATTTTGCAGAGTGCAAGTGCATATAGGTTTTTATAAAGATTCAGAGGATGAATATTAAATTGTCATCACCAGAAGTTTTTAAAACTCCCTATACGAAAGCAAATATCAATAGGTTTGAAGGTATAATATTTAGCTGCCAAATTGATATTTTAGAGATAAAAAAAGAGGCATTGAGTATCTTTTGAATGTAGATATTTTGTTCTTGATGCAACCAAACTGTGTTGATGAAATACAAAACATTTCAAAAAGAGCTATTTTATATTTTAGTAAACTGCATCTAAATCCAAGCTACAGGGAATAACCCACTGACATCCAATACAGAACTGAAAATCAAAGTGTTTGTAATGTACTGTTTTAAAGAATGGAAGAATCAGAATTATTTGTTGTATCAGACTTCAGTTCAAATACCAGTTCTTTAAGGAAGTCTTTCCTACAGTGATCACTAGTAGCATGCTATATACCTCACTGTTACATTTTTCACAGGTGAAGATTTCACTCTTTTTCACACTAGTCTCTCTGCTCCATGTTGGCAGCGGCAGTGTCCGCATTTGCTCACCATTGAAGCATCAGTTATCATCTCCCACAAGACTGCAATAGGACAGATATCTTCTAAGAAAATGTCAACAATTAACTCATTTGATCATCACAATAATCTTGTAAAGTAAGTACAATTATCTTTCCCTGCTTTAAAGATGAAGAAACAGAGGCAGAAAGTTAGTTTATCCCAGGTTGTACATCTATTGGCTGGCAAAGACAGGATTTAAATCTAGGCAAGGGACACTTTGTCAACAAAGGTCCGTCTAGTCAAGGCTATGGTTTTTCCAGTAGTCATGTATGGATGTGAGAGTTGGACTGTGAAGAAGGCTGAGCACCGAAGAATTGATGCTTTTGAACTGTGGTGTTGAAGAAGACTCTTGAGAGTCCCTTGGACTGCAAGGAGATCCAACCAGTCCATCCGAAAGGAGATCAGTCCTGGGTGTTCATTGGAAGGACTGATGTTGAAGCTGAAACTCTAATACTTTGGCCACCTGATGCAAAGAGCTGACTCATTTGAAAAGACCCTGATGCTGGGAAAGATTGAGAGCAGGAGGAGAAGGGGATGACAGAAGATGAGATGGCTGGATGGCATCGCCGACTCAATGGATATGAGTTTAGGTAGACTCTGGGAGTTAGTGATGGACAGGGAGGCTTGGCGTGCTGCAGTTCATGGGGTCACAAAGAGTCAGACACAACTGAGCAACTGAAGTGAACTGAGTAGAACTTGCCTATGAATGAAGCGGTGATCAATGTTTAGGATTCCAAGATGGCTGAAAAGTATGGGGTTACTACCAGGAATAAGGGAAGCAAAAGACAGAAAGAGCTCCAGTTCTTTGTATGAAGGTTTCCATAAGTCTTTGGTTGAGTCCTGGAATACCAATCTGTACAAGCCTAGGATAAAACTCTTGGAAGTTTGAAAAGGAGCTACAGCAAGAGAAAGTACAGTTCCTCGGAAATCAAAACTGAATGATTGCAAAAACTCACATATAGCTGGGAATCAATTTTTTTATCTGCTATTAATTGAATAGAGATAGCTTGATGCATACCTCAGGCATTAAATGGAAATGGCCAGGTGGATCATGTGTTAGCTGTGGGGCCAAACTAACCTTAGAATAAAGACTACTCAAGCTCATTTTCAAATTAAAACACACATATACACTTAGAAAGTATGTTTAAGTAGTTTTTGTCTTCATAACTCATCCAAAACCCTTTAAAGAAACACAACACTATTCATCAGTCAACAATGGAATTTCACAATGTCAGAATCCAGGCAATAATTTTTTGTTATCCAGAGAAATGGAAAAGTTACTGCTAAGTTTTTTTCAGAAGTAGTCAATAATAGAAAATCTTGAGATGACAAAAAGAAGAATTGTTAGATAAGAATTTTAAAAGAATCATTTTAAGGCTTTAAAGGAAAATGTGAACTTCATGAAAATATAAATAGGAGATATGAAAAATATATATATTTAAAAGTAAATATAGGAAATAAAAATATGCTCTAGTAAATTAATACCAAAGTGGGTATTTCAGAAGGAAAACAAACTAGTGAACTCAAACATATAGTAATCATGGCTATCCAAATGAGACACAAAGAGAAAAAACGAACTAAAAGAAGAAAAACTTAAGTGATCTATGGGATAGATCTAACAACAATAGAAATCTATATGATAATAGATTTCTGGAAGGAAGTAAGAAATATGGAGTCAGAAAAGTGAAATATTTGAGAAATAATATAGAAAATGTACTAACTAGAAAAAAAGTAGGAAACTGTGTGTGTGTATTAATTTACTTTTATTTCAGAGAGGTTTAAACAGTTGTTATGTCAGGTCAGCAAACATTTGCTAGCTTTTTGAGGTATATTTGGCATATAAAATTATATGAGTTTTATATATAAAGCATAATGATTCAATATTTATATGTATTGCAAAATGATCACGCAGTAAATCTAGTTACTATTTGTTATCATTCATAGTTGGGCTTCCCTGGTGGCTCAGTGGTAAAGAACCTGCCTTCCACTGCAGGAGACAAGAGATGTGGGTTTGATCCCTAGGTCGAGAACATCCCATGGAAAAGGCAGTGTCTTCCCATTCTAGTATTCTTGCCTGGGAGATCCCATATAGCATATCAGGCTATAGTCCATGGGGTTGCAAGAAAGTCGGACACGACCTTTTGACTGAACAACAGTCATTCATAATTACAGAACTAATTTTCTTGTGATGGTAACTTGTAAGATTTGCACTTTTAGCAACTTTCAAATACGCAATGCAGTATTTTTAACTGATGATCACCATGCTGTACATTACATCCCCATTATTTATTTGATTTCATAGCTTGAAGTTTATACCTTTTGACCCCTTTCACCCATTTGACCAACATGCCCCCTCAGCCCTTTGCCTTTTGGCAACACCCATCTGTTCTCTATATCTATGAGGTCCCCCCCCAACACATTCCACATATAAGTATTTGGTGTTTATCTTTCTCTGTCTGACTAATCCTAAGTAACCACACAATATATAGAAATGTGTAGGATGCAGCAGATCCAAGTTTGTATGGCTCAAGAGCCCTGCCCTGAGTCACTGTCCCTACTTCATTAGGTCTGTTTATACTGTGAGACTGGCAGGCGGGAGACTATTTTCCTCATTTACATCTAAGAAATCTGAAGCCTGAAACAATCTGAAACCCTCATGAATGTCCTAGTAGTAGCACTAACACAGCTGTGTTCTGATTGCCTGTCTACTTCTCCTTGCACCACACTGCACCCTCTTATAACAAGATCTATAGATTCAGAGACATAACCAGTATGTCCATATTATACACATATATTAGAGACATAGGCTTACATATGCAAAGAATGTCTCTGGAAAAATACAAAGTAATAGGTGAGGAGGAAGATCGCTCCCTTCCAATGCAAAGGGAAACTTAAGTGGCTGGAATGCTATGGTCACGTGAGGGGGTCTTCTTTCCACTGTGTATCAGTTTATATATCTCGTAAATTATACATCATCTCAAATGTGCCTATATTTCAAAATAAAATTTAAATAAATATAAGAATAAAACAAAAGTAATTTTATAGTCTTGAATTTTATTCAAATTTGTAGAAAAAGAACTATGTATACTATAAATACATAGAAATGGAGATATATCATCATCTTCTTTATATTTATTCAGTCATTTTGTACAATTGATGTGTAGTTTAAATGCTAAAAATAGCATTGTGCTTGAAATCCTTTGCTTTTTCTTAAAATTGGCATTTCGGCATATAGATTATCCCATTTTGCTCCTTTTTTGTATATATTATTTTTAATGACTGGATCTTATTCCTTTGTATATTTGTATGATAATTTTTTGGCAGTTATTCCAAACATTGACATGTTTATTGCTCATAATTTTTCACTTTGTAAATAATTAACTGTGCAATGAAAGTCCTTGATACATAAAACTTTATTTATTTGTAAGTTTATACCAAGATAAATTCCTATAACTTTAATTCCTATGTGAAAATATATAAGCATTTTTGAAAACTAGATTGTATCCATCCAACCTGTACTTCCTCTATTTTAACAATAACCTCACTATCTATCTTCCCAGTAGTTGTGTCCATTATTGCCTTTTCCTTGGTGTCCATTACTGCCTTTTCCTTGGTGTCCAGCAGGTGGTAATGGCTGGTTTTACCTTTGCTGCTGTTGCTGTTTAGTTCCTAAGTCGTGTCCAACTCTCTTGAGACCCTATGGACTGTAGTCCACCAGGCTTCTCTGTCCATGGGATTTCCCAAACAATACTGGAGTGGGTTGCCATTTTCATCCCCAGATATTAGCAATAGATTTCTCCCACTCTATACAATTTCCTTTTCTTTCATACAGTGGCTGGGAATGTCTCTTTCAGCTAACTTCTTTATTATTTCTTTTTTTTAATTTATTTTTAATTGGAGGCTGATTTACAGTGTTGGTTTCTGCTGTACAACAACATGAATCATCTGTACACATGGTCGTATGTATATGTCAGTGCTACTCTAGTTTATCCCACTCTCTCCTTTCCTCCCTGTGTCCACAAATGCATTCTCTATGTCTGTGTTCTCTACTCCTGCCCTACAAATACGTTCATATCTACCATTTTTCTAGATTCCATATTAAGTTTTCGCAAGAGTTCATTATTTTACCAGCTTGATAGATGGATATCATATATGTCTTTGATTTTTAATAAGTCCAAAGCTTCCCAGTGTCAGCTCCTGTTATTTGTAGGCTTTTGTTTTTTCCCTCTCTCTCAAATTACCTATCTATACTCTTTGGTATCTTATCCATTAGAATAAACTCATCATATGTTAAAAATTCTAATCCTTTGACTTTTATATTTCTTTTGAAATATATCCTTAATTGCTAACTGCTACTTAATTCAGTTTAATTAAAAAAAAATTTAATATTAATTTTTCAAGTTAATGTTCAGGCAAATACTACTTCAAGAACATATATATCACAGTCAGAAGAAGCTGCTGCAAGGAGCATATAATTTTAAACATAATATGGTAGTTATTTTTCCTACCTCATAGCACAGCCATGCTGTTTTTCTCTCATCGGACCAATTAGTTGTTATGCCAAATTATTTTTGTGTATTGTTTAATCCCTTTTTGTGGTAAGATGATTTTTTTCAAAAATAAAGATAACAGAGACTGGTTAAGAAACTAAAGTCAAATGAAAATATCTTCTTCCATAAAGCATTACTATTTTGAGCCAAATTAGATTTTGAAAATTATCCAGAATATTAATACAAAAATGTTTGGAAGTGTGGCCAAAAAGAGAAAAAGAAATCATATTTTCTAACTCCCATGGAGTCCCCATGCCCATCACACAACAACCAGAACCAGAAGTGCTCAGCTCAGCCTCCCACAATCACAGTTGAGCCCTCCAGTTGGACACTTAAACCCTCTACCTGCAAAAAAAAAAAAAAAAGAAAAGAAAAGAATAGACCTTAAGAAGACCTGAAGAAAATAAAGCAGTTCTCAGATAAAATAGACAAGACAGGCATGAAGTGAAGGAAACTTTGTACTATGTTCATGCAAGAGAACTCTTCACATTAAACATGAAAAAGAGAAACAAAGTGAAATGGCATGCAGCCAAAAATAGTACAATAAATGAAAAAAAAAATAAAAAAGACTACAGTCAAAGAGGAAAAATCCATTCTAGGTTAAAATAAAACCAAGAGGGGGAAAAAATCATCCGTTGATGTTCTTTTAGTTTAGATGAAATACATGTGGATATAAATTAAGCAGAAAAATATGCCAACGTGATGACAAAATAACAGAGGGGAAAACACAAATTTCCTAGTGCTAGGAACTGAGGGAGAAAAATAGCATTACAGCACAAATAAATACATGAAAAAGAAATATACCTTTAAAAATATAAAATAGAAGAATGATTTGAAATATTCATAGTAAATATAGAAGAAAGTACCAAGATAGATAATAGGTAATAACTAACTAAATTTAATTATAAAGCAACTAAAAAAGAAATGCAAAATATAGAAAACAAATATGCAGATAGTTTTTTAAAAATGGCATCCAGAAAAACACTAAGGATTATAGTTTATTCAGTGATCAATGAATGAGACTATCTGGGAGAAAAAAAAGAAATTGGAACTTTTCCTCATTTTTTACATAAAATATTTTATAGTTGTAGACTGTTTTGTTCTGTGAAAGATTTCCAAAAACTCAGTAGGCTAATGTGAGAATTATATTAATTTAGCATAATGTTTTGTTGAGCAATATGAGTAGTTCTGTATTTCTACAGAAAAAGGAACTTAAATTAGTTGGAGTTTATAATTTTTAAATTGTTACATTTATGTATCTTAAAGATACATAAAACTAAAAGTATTTTTAGGAGTTAAGTAATACATATTCCAGACTCTATCTGCTACAATAGTACTGAATCAATACTTCATCATAACTGTGAGCCAACATCAAAGAGTTTAATCTGTAACTACTGTTTTTGTTTTATATATTATAGCTGTTTTTATTGACTTGCATTCCAGTGGCACTTAGGTCAACAATCATATAAATAAATGGCTGAAAAATATTATCTAAGATTTTTATTTGACATCTGTACTAAGAGGTTTAACTGAATCAAAATGTAGACATTGAACATACAGCATTACTATTAATAAAAAAATTATAAACAGATAGCTGTCCAAACATACATCAGCAAGTACTGAGCCCAGTTTTTTATTTGGAGGAAAAAAAATGACAAGATTTGTACAGTATACATTTTGGGTAAAATGCAAAGAATCAGTCTGGCTTAGGAATATTATAGAACCTTATCCTGAGAGACATTTAGTGACTATCATAAAGCATTTCTCTAATTTGTGACCATGGCTCTAATGTAGGTAATTAACATGACATAGATATTATAGTATTTTTAATACACTTTGAGGTGAAGGTTCTTCAAAGAACATCAAGATGTCTATTTATTTACTCACTAGGAAATTACACCAAAATTCAACTTATAAAGCTTTAATTTTATTTAATTCAATAACTATGTTATAAAATAATTGTATTTTTCTTATAACTGTATCACTGTTATATAGTATTCTTACCCTGTCAGTAGGGAAAATCATGGTCCATTATTTAACCAAAATTATATTTAGGGCACTTCTATATTACATAATTAAGTATCATTCTAATATTGTAAAATTGAATAAAGCAATTGATCCAAATATTTTATTTCTATTTATTAAAGGATTGCAAGTCTTTATTATTAAAAGGAAAATAATAAACTTTTGCACATATTTTTTCAATACTAAATGAATAGAATAGATATTACTATACCCTATTCTGTGGTAAATCAAGGAAATGAGTGCTTATAGTTCTTCCTGCAAGCAAGGAACTGGGGCTCAGAGATAATGGCCTTAAAGAAAAAGTGACAACAAGGTGATATAAACTAAGAAGAAATAGGAAGAATATACATTGAAATGTGTTCAAATTTAAAAGTCAGAAATAAAAAATAGAAGGAAGGTAAATATGATTACAGGTTTTGATCATTTATTATATAAAACAAATATATTCCTCTTGCCCTGCATGTCTTGTTGTTCAGTTGCTCACTCATGTATGACTCTTTGTGACCCCATGGACTGCAGCACACCAGCCCTTCCTGTCCATCATCAACTCCCAGAGTTTCCTCAAACTCATGTCCATTGAATTGGTGATGCTTTCCAATCATCTCAGTCGCTGTCATCCCCTTCTCTTCTTACCTTCAATCTTTCCCAGCAAAAGTGTCTTTTCCAGTGAGTCAGCTCTTCACATCAGGTGGCCAAATTATTGGTGCTTCAGCATCACTCCTTCCAATGAATATTCAGGACTGATTTCCTTTAGGATAGACTGGTTTGTTCTCCTTGCAGTCCAAGGGACTCTCAAGAGTCTTCTCCAACACCACAGTTCAAAATCATCAATTCTTCAGTGCTCAGCTTTCTTTATGGTCCAAGTCTCACAACCATACATAACTACTAGAAAAACCATTGTCGTTGTTCAGTTTCTCAGTTGTGTCTGACTCTTTGGGACCCCATGGGCACATCAAGCTTCCTTATCCTTCACCACCCCCCAGAGTTTGCTGAAACTTATGTCCTTTGAGTCCATGATACTGTCCAACCATCTCATCCTCTGTCTTCCCCTTTCCTTCTGCCTTCAGTCTTTCCCAGCATCAGGGTCTTTTCCAATGAGTTGGCTCTTTGTATCAGATGACCATACAGACTTTTGTCAGAAAAGTGATGTCTCTGCTTTTTAATATGCTGTCTAGGTTTGTCATAGCTTTTCTTCCAAGGAACAAGAGTCTTTTAATTTCATGGCAGCAGTCACTGTCCACAGTGAATTTGAAGCCCAAGAAAATAAAGTCTGTCACTGTTTTCCATCACTTCTGCATCTATTTGCCATGAAGTGACAGGAGCCCATGCCATAGTCTCCATTTTTTGAATGTTGAGTTTTAAGCCACCTTTTTCACTCTTCTCTTTCACTTTCATCAAGAGGCTCTTTAGTTCTTCTTCACTTTCTGCCCTAGGGGTGGTGTCATCTGCATATCTGAGGTGGTTGATATTTTTCCTGGCAATCTTGATTCCATCTTGAGCTTCATCCAGTCCACATTTTGCATGATGTAGACTGCATGTAAGTTAAATAAGCAGGGTGACAATATACAGACTTGATGTACTCCTTTCCCAATTTGGAACCAATCTGTTGTTCCATGTCTGGTTTTGTTGCTTCTTGACCTTCATCCAGGTTTCTTAAGAGGCAAGTAAGATGGCCTCGTATTCCCGCTTCTTAAAGAATTTTTCACAGTNAATAAGCAGGGTGACAATATACAGACTTGATGTACTCCTTTCCCAATTTGGAACCAATCTGTTGTTCCATGTCTGGTTTTGTTGCTTCTTGACCTTCATCCAGGTTTCTTAAGAGGCAAGTAAGATGGCCTCGTATTCCCGCTTCTTAAAGAATTTTTCACAGTTTGTTATGATCCACACAACGTTAAAGGCTTTAGCATTGTCAGTGAAGCAGTAGTAGATGTTTTTCTGGAGTCCATTGCTTTTTCTGTGCTCCAAAGGATGTTGGCAATTTGATCTCTGGTTCCTTTGCCTTTTCTAAATCCAACTTGTACATCTAGAAATTCTCCATTCACATACTGTTGAAGCCTAGCTTGAAGGAATTTGAGCATTACCTTGCTAGCATGTGAACTGAGTGCAATTGTCCCGTAGTTTGAACATTCTTTGGCATTGCCCTTGTTTGGGTTTGTAATGCACTTCTCATAATAGGCTTATAAGAAAAAACCATGCTATTATTTCTGTTATTTATATGAAAGGACTGTGATATTAGGAAGATAAATGACCAGACAAGGTGATGTAGCTAACGAGTAATGGTACTACATTTCAAACTCAGCCTCTTTCTAGTGCTGTTTATAACATTGCTATATAACCCTCAAGCAATATATGAATGTATATGTAAATACATATATGCCTACAAAATAAATAAGTAAATAGGCAAACTAGAAAAAAAAATCACTAGTTGATTGATGAAGAATCAGTTGCTTGTGTAAAAAATAAAAATATCTATCTAAAAAAATAAAGTACAACCATCTAATATTAAATTAAAAAAATAAACCTGAACCACGGCTTTAAATTATGAAAGAATACTATGTAAAACTAATTATTTTAAAATGTTGATAGAATGGATGAGTTTATGTACAAAATAATTTGTTAAAAATAACTCAAGAAGATTTAGAACACCAGAATAGATCATTGACAGGGAAATATACTGAAAGATGCATTGATGTTATTTGAGAAAAATTCTGGGCTGAGTATTCTTTTATATAGGCAATTAATTTTGTAATATCGAAAAATAAAATCTCTATTTTATATAAATGATCACAAGCTCAAAAAAGAAATTATTTCAATTTTTTGTGTTAAAAATTCTCATAATGAAGCATTGACAAAACACACATTATATATATGACAAAGTGGGATTCATCTCAGATCTTTTAGACTGGTTCCAAATTAGGACGTCTATTAACACAAACCGTCTGAAAAGTAGGTATAATGAGAGTGATTATTATTATGTAGACAGATAACAGAAAAGTCTTCTGCTAAAGAGAAAAATAAACAATATTTGCTATGATTAAAATTCTTCATAAAAATTTGAGTATTTTCTTACAACGATTAAGACTGTCTTAAGATGAAAATTACTAGTAAATTAAAGAGGTATTTTCTCTGAAGTCTGGGAAAAGATCAGGATCTCTGCTTATCCTCATTATAATTTGAGGCAATTCTAGATGTTCCAAAATTATTAAAAAAGAAAGTCAGAATTTAAACTTGTAAGTATTAGCTAATGTTATCACGACATAGTTGGAAAAAGTAAGAAACCAACAATGAAAAAATTGTTTATAATTAATAAAGTGAAGAAAGGAAAACATTTTAAAGTAAATACTTTTAAAAATCAGTAATTCATTTTGATCCAAGTGGATATTTGTAAAAATGAAAAGAGATAGTATGTAAATAATCGCAAATATATTTCCTTCCTCTTTTTCTTAAAAGAATATTTATGGTAGCCACAATGTTCAAAGAACTTCTATTGGAGGTAAAATACAAAGCACAAAGTTCTTATTCTCAAGCAGTGTATATTCTAGGAGGTGTTTGGGGAGACAGTTGTGCATGTGTAAATATGCAATATAATTTCAGGTAATAAATATTATTCAGAAAAAATTCAAAGCAGAATAATAAGGTACAA
The DNA here is from genome assembly GCA_006410615.1 of Neotragus moschatus. Taxonomy (NCBI): domain Eukaryota; kingdom Metazoa; phylum Chordata; class Mammalia; order Artiodactyla; family Bovidae; genus Neotragus; species Neotragus moschatus. The sequence goes on from SJYA01003130.1 coordinate 313,939, forward strand.
GTTAAAAGCAGAAGATCCAGTAGGCTTGGAGGGATATTTATCCATCTTAGTCAAGGAATGTCTTCTAAGAAGATGACATTATTCTGTAGAAAAGAAAAAACTCAGGTTTGGTCTTGTTTTAAATTTAAATGAATATTTGATATACAAGTAAAAATGTTCAACAAACTAGTGAATATGATTCAGCAATTCAGTGGACAGGTTGAGTCTTGAGAAATAAATTTAAACATTTTTGGTATATAAATATTATTTAAAAATAGGCTGAATAAACTTAACATGTAGTTGAGTATAATCTTGATAAGGACCATGAAAAAATTATAAAACAGCTATTTAAAATATATAATGGGATTTTGAAAAACAAGATTTGAATGATTGGTGAACGTGAGTTCCTACATTTAAAAGTTCAAGAAATGTATACATCTTAATTAAAAATAATGCTGCAGCAGCAACATGGATAGGACTAGAGGTTGTCATATTGAATGAACTAAGTCAGACAGAGATGGAGAAATACTGTTTGACGTCCCTTATAAGCAGAATTTTAAAAGAAATTTAAAAAAAAAGAAATTATTCAAATGAATTTATTTGCAAATCAGAAAGACATTCATAAACTTAAAGAATGAATTTATGGTTGCGGAGAGGGGGCAAGAGATGAGGAGAATGGACAGTTACGGAATGTGGGATGGACATGTACATACTGATTTATTTAAAATGGATAACCAACAAGGACCTACTATATACCACAGGGAATTCTGCTTAATGTTATAGGCAGCCTAGATGGGAGGGTTTTTTGGGGGTAAACTGGGTACAGGTGTATGTGTGGTTGACTCTCTTTCCTGTCTCTGTACCTGAAACTATCACATTTTTAATTGGCTGAAAGGCAATGCCAAAGAATGCTCACACTACCACACAATTGCACTCATCTCACACACTAGTAAAGTGATGCTTAAAATTCTCCAAGCCACGCTTCAGCAATACATGAACCGTGAACTTCCAGATGTTCAAGCTGGATTTAGAAAAGGCAGAGGAACCAGAGATCAAATTGCCAACATCTGCCGGATCATCAAAAAAGCAAGAGAGTTCCAGAAAAACATCTATTTCTGCTTTATTGACTAAGCCAAAGCCTTTGACTGTNTATTTTTCTGGGCTCCAGAATCACTGCAGATGGTGATTGCAGCCATGAAATTAAAAGATGCTTACTCTTTGGCAATAAAGTTATGACCAACCTAGACAGCATATTAAAAAGTAGAGACATTGCTTTGCCAACAAGGTCCATCTAGTCAAGGCTATGGTTTTTCCGGTGATCATGTATGGATGTGAGCTTTGGACTGTGAATAAAGGTGAGCACCGAAGAATTTATGCTTTTGAACTGTGGTGTTGGAGAAGACTCTTGAAAGTCCCTTGGACTCCAAGGAGATCCAACCAGTCCATCCTAAAGGAGATCAGTCCTGGATGTTTATTGGAAGAGCTGATATTGAAGCTGAAACTCTAATACTTTGGCCACCTGATGCAAAGAGCTGACTCACTGAAAAAGACCCTGATGCTGTGAAAGATTGAGGGCAGGAGGAGAAGGGTACGACAGAGGATGAGATGGTCAAATGGCATCACTGACTCAATGGACATGGGTTTGGGTGGACTCCAGGAGTTGGTGATGGACAGGGAGGCCTGGCGTGCTGCGATTCATGGGGTCGCAAAGAGTTGTACACGACTGAGCAACTGAACTGAGCTGAAAAAAATTATAATGCTGCTGAAAAATTGGTACTTACAGACTTGCTTGACACAGGGCTGTTACAGACCTTCAAAATGGAAAACAGAACAAAACCAGTACCTAATAAATGCAATCAAGGGAAGAACAATACAGTGAGGTGTGCCTGTGTTAGTAGAAGCTTAAATTAAGAAAGGTTCTTGTCCTTACTAAACTCAAGGGATACAAAAATACTGCCCTCTGTAATCATGGTCCACTAAGCAAGAAAGCTTTTTACACACCCCCAGAGGCAATGGAAAACCCAGCGAGGGGCTCTTTCCCAGGAAAGGAAATACAGGGCAAGAGTAGCTGGAGTAGTTTAACAAGACTGATTTACTGACATGAGATACAGTAAAACTCTTTGAACCTGTTATTGGTGGTTAGACAAATTATAGAAAAGAGATTTAGGCCACTTTTGGTTATTAAAAATCGCAAAGTGTCATTTTTAGCATCTGGCTACTTTCCAACAGGAACGAGTGACATTTTTTGTTACCTTAGAGACCCAGGTAATGTTGTAGGCCCTGTCCTGAATTATGCAATAATGTTCATATGAAGTGTACGAGAGTTAATATGCTTGCTTTACAAAAAGAATAAATGTAGAACCATCACGAATGCTTCATTATGCTTCAGTTTACAGATTATCGGAGTTAACCTGAAGGTATCAACAGAGAATTGAGGTAGGAATTACGGTATATCCCTTTTACTGTAATGAAGGATATATTTGTGCTTTTTTGATTTCTTGCTCTCGCTTGGTTTGTTTTCAAATAAAACATCCCAAACAAAGGTTTCTTTGCATGATAAAGGGAAATGAAGTATAGGAGTTCACTGGAAGAAAAACCAGTATAAAAATTAATTAGGGAATTATTACATTTAATTTACAAAATATTCTGAGCTCTTTTCAGAAAAATAAATGAATTATGCAGTTAACCATTCAATTTTTTGTTCATTCATCTACTCATTCAACTGATTTATTCTTCTCCCTATTATTTCCCTGTTTTTCAGACATCATTCATGGAAAGAGATGCAAAAATGAATAGTACACAGGCCCCACTCACAAAGAAATAAATGGAATAAACTTGTAAACAAGTAATCTTGTTTATACTAATACAAATATGTTGAAAGTATTACTGTTATTTTAGTATATAATGAAGTGTACAAAGGTGTTGTGCTCTTTTACTTTATAAAAAGTGCTACCGTATATTAAAATCTCATTTTAGGTCATAAATCATTGCTTCACTGTTGTACTGAAGTTAAAATCTGACATGAGATAATGAACATGAGCTTTTGAATCTGAAGGGTTTAATTCATAGTCCTTAAATGAACTTTAATTTCTCCAGGTCTTGGGTTTTGTGTTTTTTAATTAGGAATAATTTTTCTTATTTGGCAAGTATTTCTTTCTCAAAATCTTAAAACAAAGGAAGAAAATAAAGAACTATGTATACCTTAAGAATCCACATATTTTTATCATTATTTTAATTGTACCAAACTCCTAAGAGTCCAAAAGAATTAATACAATTTTCAAATTACTGGATGTATCATATAGGGAGAATCTGAAAACATAAATCAATAACTTTTTCTTTTTGAAGGATTTTGTGACTTGTTTAAACTCATAATCCTAACTTGATAGGAAAGTATGTGGAACACTTGTTACTGCTGTTATGATTGCTACTTCTACCGCTTCTTCTACTATAGCTACTCTTACTAGCACCACCATTATTACAAATAGAAGTTTGCATATTTCCAGGTGTTCTATTTTTATTTGCTGACTATCAACTCTACAAAAGACTACCAGAAAATTTTGTTACAAAAGGTAAAGTTCTTTACATTTATTGCAATAAAACAGCATTGCCTTGACATAGTCTTGCTGCTGCTGCTGTTTATAGTAGCTGAGTTGTGTCCAACTCTTTGAGACCCCATGGACTGTAGTCTGCCAGCCTCCTCTGTCCATGGGATTTCCCATCAAGAATACTGGAGTGAGGATCCATTTCCTTCTCCAGGAGATCTTCCTGACCCAGGGATCGAATCTGAGTCTTCTGCTTGGCAGGTGAATTCTTTACCACTGAGCCCCCTGGGAAACCCTGACATAGTCTTACTAGTGTCTTAAAAGGGGAAAGTCAGGAGAAGATACTTATTGTTTTTAGCTCTGGGGTAGATGATTTTTAAGGTATTTCTTAAAAGACTTGAAACTCATTGGAATTAGACATGAATTGTGATATAAAAGCTTAAGATTGATGGGCACAGTGAAGTGAGTGAGTTTTGATAAACAAGAGCAGCCATTAGTCTTGATAAACAAGCTGTTTTGCTTCTTTCAATCTTATCTTCAGGAGCAAATATTTCTTGGAGCAAGTAGTTAAGTTGATTTTGTTTGTTTTCAGTAAATTTTAACACATGTTGGTTTAATATTCATAGCCATGAGCTTGAGAACACATTCCAGAATTTGACTACCAATTTGAAATTTTGAGAACGAAAAGATGAGAAAAATATTATGGGGAAAGTAAATGTAAATCATAATCAAAATGTTTCTAGCAAACTCTCCAATAAAATTTATATGTACACACATATGATGTGATCATATTAGGCAAAGGTATGTACATTTGTAGTATATGAATACTCAATACTTAGAAGTCCATGGCTTGAAAGGGCTTTATAATGAGATATACTAGATATTTTTCCATATCATAAATTTAATTTCAGAGGAATATGTTATCTATTCTGAAATTTCAAAGATGAAGTCACAGAACAGCTGCTTGAATTAGAGGTGAGGTTTCACTTGTATCTTTTTTTCACTAGTGTCTTTTGAGTTAAGACTTAGGAAGACCAAGTTTGAACATTACTTTCTATTTACTACTTATCCATATGAGGCAGAGAAACCATCAAAAAAGAAAAAAAAATCTTTGGGTGATAAATAGAAACATTTCATTTTAAATATCTACATGATATTCCTCTACCCCAGTCATTTTTTTTTCTCTTTCTTCTTGTTCTGATTTCTGATTTTTTATTTTTCTCTATTGCACTTCTTCTTTTTTTATAGGGTTATAATTGACATACAAAACAGTATGACATACAAAACAGTGCATACATCTTGATAGGTCAGAAGTCAATGTATACCTATGAAATTGCCACCATAAACAATGCTGTAAATATAACCATCCTTTTAAATAATTACACTTACGAATACGTATTGCTGTCTTCAGACATATGTCAGTAAGAAAACTGGTTTGAAAGTTGTAATTTGTTTAAAAGTTTCAAAATGTCACTCTAAAGACATGAGGCTTGGGCTCAATTAGGTCTGGTTTTAACTTCTGAATCTGACATTTGCCACTGTGTAACTGGATAATTTAATTTACTTAAACTACTCAAGTCTGTTTACTCTAAAATGGAAATAATGACACCTTTTATAGGGTTAGTGTGGGGATTAAATTAAAGGCAAACGCTTAACATATAGTAAGAGTTATCAGTTGAATTATATCCCCACAAAATTTCACATGTTGCTGTTTTAATCCCCAAGACCTCAAAATGTCACCTTATTTGGCAATAGGATCATTAAAGATGTAAGAGTTACCACGAGATCATCAAGGTGGACATCAGTCCAGTATGACTTATAAGACGGGGGAGACCTGTGCATAGGGACCTGTATGCAAGGAAAGCATCACATGGAAAATGAAGACATGTGATGATTGGCATGATGCTTCTAATAAGCTGAGAAAGGCCAAAGATTGCCAGCAAACCACCAGAAGCCTGTCAAGAGTCCTGGAACAGATTCTCTCTTACAGCTCTTAGAAGGAACCAACCCCGCAGACACCTTGATCTTGGACTTTAGCCTCTAGGGTTGTGAGGCAATACATTTCTGTTGTTTAAGCCACCCAGGTGGTGGTTTTGAACACTTTGTTAGACAGACCATACAATGAAGGGTATGGGGGCTTCCCAGGTGGCACAGTGGTAAAGAATCTGCCTGCCAGTGCAGGAGATGCAAGAGACATGGGCTCGATCCTTGAGTCGGGAAGATCCCCTGGAGAAGGAAATGGCAAACCACTCCAGTACTCTTGCCTGGAGAATCCCATGGACAGAGGAGCCTGACAGGCTGTAGTCCACTGGGTTGCAGAGAGTCGGACATGACTGACCATCTGAGCACAGTGAAGGATCAGCAAATCTTCGTGTCTTGGAGTTGTTCTACTACTGACCACCAGGTGATTCAGATCTTTGAGTTTCCTAAAATGTTACACGCCGCTGCTGCTGCTGCTAAGTCGCTTCAGTCATGTCCGACTCTGTACAACTCCAGAGATGGCAGCCCAACAGGCTCCCCCGTCCCTGGGATTCTCAAGGGAAGAACACTGGAGTGGGTTGCCATTTCCTTCTCCAGTGCATGAAAGTGAAAAGTGAAAGTGAAGTCGCTCAGTCATGTCCGACTCTTCGTGACCCCACGGACTGCAGCCCAACAGGCTCCTCCATCCATGGGATTTTCCAGGCAGGAGTACTGGAGTGGGTTGCCATTGCCTTCTCCAAAAATATTATATAAGAGGATCTAATTAGTTTTTAAAAAAATCACAAAAGTGAGAAATGTATTATTAATGAACAATAAAAGTTCTATTTGCCTTATGTTTCTGCATTCTTATCTATTATATCACTTATATATTATTCCTGGATAGGAAAAGATGTTCCCAGCACCATATTTATGTAAAACAGCAAAGTTTTATTATGTCCTAATGGAAGCCAAAATGATATTCTGTATTTTAACAACAGCTCATTTATTTAAATGCATATTTATAACCTAAGTTACTTGAGTTATTATATAAATATCTCCCAAAATATAAATTTAAATATATGCATTTTTAAAGTGATTTCTGAATAATTTCAAGAAATATTCTTTGCTTTTTTATACACACTATTTTTGGAAAAGTGTAACCTAAAAAAATGCGCATTTTATATCTTTTGCCAACCTTGAGGCTATGAAAAGAAACTCTCATTTAAATTGCAGTATTGTGAAACTGGAGGCCTTCAGGCTGAAGAAGGATTCCAAAAAACATTATGGAAAATTCAAGTATTTATTGGCTATGCCAGCTGGGAAGGTTTCTTGATTGAATGGTGGTTTGGAAAGCAGCAGAAATGTACTGTCAAATGTATAAAAGTCAACATCTCTCTCAGAGGGAAGACAAGAATGGGATTGGTATTTTATTACATACTTTCCTATGAGGTATTTTAAAGTAGCTGCAACATAGCATTTATATGACCTGAATGCAGGGTAAATTGGTAATTTTCAAGAGGACTCCTCATTGGAAATGACTTCTCAGAGTGAAATCATGCTAGCATCAAAGCATTTTCTGTCGTTATTACTCCCTACTAGCATGGAGAGAAACACATAGCCCAGTTCCCTCAGGAGCTTAACATCTAGCAAGAAATCCACTTTGCCATCATTTGAGTAAATTATGTAATGAGAACAGGCATGTGTCAGAATAATTCATTGTTTGGGGAGATACAGAAAGTAGCAGTAAGATAACCCTCTGTGATATCTTGATTTATAATAAATATGCGTTCAGTCTCATCCCCATTTCTGGTGTGGAGCTCCTAAAACCTTTGGAATTTCTTCAGTGATAAGAGACATATGGTGTTTTTTTGTTCCTTTAATAAGGTGACTTTTATAAAGCCCCTAACCAAGTTTTCCAGGTGACTAAGTGGGTGAAGAATCCACCTGCAATGGAGGAGATATGGGTTGGATCCCTGGGTCAGGAAGATCCCCTGGAGGAGGGTATGACAACCCACTCCAGTATTCTTTTTCCTGGAGAAGCCCTTGGACAGAGGAACCTGGCGGGCTACAGTCCATTGGGGTCACAAAGAGTCAAACATAACTGAAGCAACTGAGCACAACCAGACGGTTAGAGGGTTGGCAGCTCCAGTCTCAGGCCTGCCCCCAGCCTCTAGGTATAGAGAGGAGCTGGAGGTTGAATTGATTGCCACTGAGCAATAATTTAATGGTTCATGCCCATGAAATGAAGTCTCCACAAAAACCCAAAAGGAGAGGGTGCAGAGAGCTTCCAGTTGGTGGATGCATGGAAGCTCTGAGAGAATGGCCCATCCAGAGAGCAGGGGAGCTCTGCGCCCAATGATGGTTTCCAAGAAGTGCTGAGTGGTGTGTGAGGAAGTCCACCCTGCCCCCCTACACACACACAATGGAATTGGGTCCAGGAACCCTAAAGTACCCTTGTTCTTTGGAAACTACCTGTGAGGACAATAGGGACCTGTTAATCATTCATTAGTTCATTTTAAAAATATGCATTGGGACTTGTTCGATGAAAAGCACAGATGAGTACACGATTATGAATAAAGAAAATAAAAGTGTCTGCTTCCATAAGATGCATCTGCTATGAAAAACAAGTGATAAAACATAATATAATCTACAAATTCTGGAATTCTGAAGAGGAAGAAAAGTAGGTATATTAATAGTGAATATTGAGGGCCTCAAAGAAGGGAAAGAGTTGTTTTGATTTTTGGCCAAAAGTCTCAAAGGGAGAGTAATACTGAGATTGGGACCTGGCCAATGAAGAGGCAGAACTTGAAAATAGCAGGTGAGGAGAGTTCTAAATCTCTGAAGAAAACATGCAGAAATCCTAAGATGGGAAAGAAGCTGCTGTGTTTTCTGAGAAGAGGGCTGTGTTTTCTGAGAAGTAAGTTAGAGATAGAGATTCAATAGGTTACAAAGCACAGAAGTCTGCATTATAGGGCATGATAGGATTTTAACTTTAAAGTATTGAAATGAGATTGAAAGCTTTATAGCAGGAAGATTTTTTAAGCCTATTATTTGCCTTTTTGATTTAGGTCCTGTGTAGAGATTCCGTCAAACGAAGACTCGCGACTCAGTGGGAGATGGGTGAGTAGACTACCACAGAGGTGGACCAATGATAATTGTTTGAACCAGGGTGGTCAGGTGAAAATATTGGAAACATTAATGTGTTCGTGGAGGTGAAATAAACCAAAACATTTAGAACTGGTTTGGGGGAATGAGCACACGCCCTAGGTGTAGTCATTCAAAAATCAGGGAGAAACAGTAGCCAATGTGAATACATTTTCAGCTCAAGAGTGCTTGTCTTTTACTATAATACATGTTTAAAATGCATGGGTGTTGCAAGTGGAATCTGAGTTTTGGTAGTCTTTCTTATAATTAAAGGATTTAAGCCATTTGTTAGGCAGCCGTTATACTTAGACCATACACCTATCGTTTTCATCTCTTCTCATTCTCACTCCAGTTCTCACCAGAGTTAACAAAGTTAGCGAATGGAAAAGTGAAGTTCTGATGATTGCCACCTTCAGTCTTGATAATTTACTTCTTGTAAAAATTGTTAGTTGTGTTTCTAAGATCTCTCTGCTTTCTGTTTGTTTTTTAGTTTTATTTAGTTGCATTTGAATTATGTATGACGGGGTTATCTAAGCAAATTTAGTTACTTGAAAACCAAAATTCTTTTTAAGGTGCTTTACATACCTATAAACACAACATGGAACCAATATTCCAAGTAAGACTAATGGCAAATACTGGTATAAGGATTCTAGGAAATACCACCAGTGCCTTCTCTCAAAGAGTGTATGAACATGGATGTCCTTTTTTAATTTTGATGGGATTCAGACACCTTGAAAATTATATAGAATGGATTTATAGAAAATATTGTGCAGAATACATATAAAATTCAAGACAACTAATATGACCATCTTTTTTGAAAATATGGGGAACTATAAAGATTGAATATTGTGGTTTGTGTTCTCACATTGATTTCCTGATGGCTTAGCTTTTAAAAATATTGCCTTCAACCAGGGTTTAGAAAATCTTTGCTTTTTGTTGCTTTGTACTTTTAAAAAACTACTTTATCAGCCACAAAATTGGTCCTTTTGTGTGGAGTGAGCTTCTGTGTTGTTACTTGGCAAATATCTTCCATTCTCCTTAATTAATTAATTAATTAATCAGGAGATGTTAGGGTGCTGGGGAATTCATGATAAAGACATTAGATCTTCATCAAATATTCACTGAGTGCCTACTTGATTTCAAAGTGGCACAGGATTTCTTTGGGATTCTGCTCTGAGAATTACTGAAAATATGGTAAATAATGGTGTCTAATTCAGAACTATTGTGACAATTGTATGGAATAATATGTATTAAGGGACTTATTTAGCATGATCATTTGCTATTTGTAGTTGTTCAACAAAGATAAACATGAAATAATTAAAAGCTACTTTGGTCGTTACAATATTACACAGATTAAAAAATTCACAATCCTTTGGGTGACAAGGTACAAAAAAAAATAGGAAAAAAATCTGAAGGACTCTTGGCCAAAAGATGATCAAGTTCTTACTAAAGAAATGTTTGTGAAGTTGGACAGTAGAATCAGCAGATTGTGTGACTGCCTGGAGGGTGTGAAATGAAGAAATGGGAGGAAAGCAGGGGATCCTAAAGTGTTTGGATTACTTGGTGGATGGTACTGCCCCTTCTGTGTTGGGCTGAAAACGCGAGTTTAACGAAGTTTTACTTTCAGTGACACTGCAGGTAAGTTTCAATGGCAGCATCAGCAAAGACTTCATTCTTCACAGCTTTTTCTATGAAGACCCAAGGTGAGTACAAGCAATTATCTATAACTACCTGTCATTTATTGATCTTTTTAAAAGTGCACGTTCTAGCATTTTTTCAGGTACTAGTTTTGTGTTTGCTTGGTTTTTTTTCACGTTTACACGTTAAACCTGCTAGTAATAATTGGTAATATTAAGTAATCGTATGAAGCTTGTGATGACCGTCAGTGTTTGGAGGATTGGAAAAATAATCGGTGATTTTATTGGAGGATAGGATAAAGAAAGAGAAGAGAGGCCTTTATTGACTGTCGTGTAAACTTAAAATGGCTGTCTACTTCCCATGTGAAAAATTAATCATATAATTTTTTAAAGGCACAATATTGAAAGAAAGTATTTTAACTAGAGTAACTTTTTAATGAAAACCGATGTCTGCACATATTCTAGTAGAAAGTGAATGTATATTAGTCAACAGTAATTTAATTTTCAAAAATAGAATTTCTCATTGTTTGCATATGGTATAAAAAGACTTTCTTCTTTGAAATTGTTTCTTATATGACTAAGTAACTGGTAAGATCCACAATTTAGGTTCTACTGGAGAAATTAGCAAAATGCTGTTATTGAAGGCATGTCTTAATAGAACTTTTATGAGTTCTGAATCCCTATTTCTTCTCTGTCCTTCTTCTTACCCTGTTTCTTGGTTTCTGTCTCTCCCTCTCTCCTCAAATATTGGGTCATAGTTCAGATAAAACAACTTAAATATAAAGAAAATACAGTTTCCCTAATAAAAAGATGTCAAGATCACATCCATAATTAATATTTGTCTCTTTGTCACAGGTCCTAGGAGGAAAGACTAAGTTTTTAACAAAACTTAGTCAAAGTGGGTAAAATAGAGAGATATAAAGTGATATTTTATGGTTTGTGTTCTCACACTGATTTCCTCATGGCTTAGCTTTTAAAAACCATTGTTTCAACCAGCATTTAGAACAGCTTTGCTTTTTGTTTCTGCCTACCTTTTTAAAAACTACTTTATTATCCATAAAATTATGGCACAGGATTTCTTTGGGATTCTGGCTCTGACATTTTCTGCAAATGTGGTAAATAGTGATGTCTAACTCAGAATTATTGTGACAATCGCATGCAATATTTAAAAGCTACTTAGGTTGTTACAATATTACAATATTTTAAAACTTCACAATCTTTGGGTGACAAGGTAGAAAATAAAGGATAGGAAAGGAATCTGAAAGAGTCTTGGCCAAGTGATGATTAAGTTCTAACTAGAGAAATATGTGTGATATTGGGCTTTAGAATTACCGGATGATGTGTTTATCTGCAGGGTCTGAGACGAGCAAATGGGTTGCAAACAAGGAGATCCTAGAGTCTGTCTGGATTACTTGATGAATAATGCTGCCTGTTCTGTGTTGAGTTGGAAAAATGAACTTTAACAAAGTTTTACTTTCAGAGACACTGCAGATAAGTTTTCATGGAAGCATCTGCAAATACTTCATCCCTCATACTTTTTTGTCTGAAGACCCAAGGTGAGTACAAAGCGGTCATCTATGACTGTCTGTCATTTATTGACCTTTATTAAAGTACATGTTCTATAACATGTACTATAACATCTTTTAGACACCGGTGTTCTGTTTAGTTGTTATGTTCATATTTATATTAAACCTGTAATAATTGGTAATATTAGATGATTTATGAAGCTTGTGATGATTATCAATGTTTGGAGGATTGGAAAAATAATCTGTGATTTTGTTGGGGGATAGAAGAAAGGAATTAAAGAGAGGAGAAGCATTTATTGATTGTTGTGTCAACTTAAATAGCTGTGTACTCTCCGTGTAAAAAAATTAAATCATACATTTTATTCAGTTAAAGACATGAAATTGAAAAAAGTTAGCTACTTTTTAGTGAAATCTGGTGTCTAGAAATACGCTAGGAGAAGTTGAAGGTATATTAGTGAAGAGTAATTTAATTTTCATAAGTGAGTTTTCTTAGTATTGTTTTCAGATGATTTAAGTAGATTTTAATCTTTGAAATTATCTCTAATATGACTAAGTAACTGGTGTGATTCACAGTTTAGTTTCTGCTGCAGACAGTAGCAAATAAACATTATTGAAATAATCTATTCTTCTAACTTCTTTGAGTTCTAAATCTCTGTTTCTTCTCTGTCCTTCACCATCCCTTTTTTCTCCGTTTCTGTTTCTTCTCAAATACTGGGCCATAGTTCAGATAGCTGCATGGAGCAATATGTTTAGGGGACTTATTTGGCATGATCATTTGCTATTTGTAATCATTCAACAAAGCATAACATAGAAAACTTAAAAGTTACTTTGATGTTATAATATTACAAAGATTAAGAAATATAATCCTTTTGATGACAACGTAGAAAATAAAGAATATGAGAAGAGTTTGAAAGAGTCTTGGCCAAGAGATAATCAAGTTCTAACTAGAGAAATGCTTGTAGAGTTGGGCAATAGCATTACAAGATGGTGTGACTCTCTGGAGGGTGTGAAATAAAGAAAAGGGATGAAAATTGGGATCCATAGCCTGTCTGGATTATTTGGTGGATGGTGCTGCCCCTTCTGTGTTGGGCTGGAAACACGAGTTTAACAAAGTTTTACTTTCAGTGACACTGCAGGTAAGTTTCAATGACAGCATCAGCAAAGACTTCATTCCTCACACCTTTTCCTCTGGAGACCCAAGGAGAGTTCAAGTCGTCATCTATGACTATTTCATTTATTGGCCTTCATTAAAGTGCATGTTCTATAAACTATAACACCTTTTACTTGACAGTTTTGTGTTTGCTTGTTTTGTACATATTAAATTGCTTATAACAATTGGTAATATTAAGTGATCATATGAAGCTTCTGATGAATGTCAGTGTTTAGAGGATTGGAAAATAATCTGTGATCTTATCGATGGAAAGAGAAAGAAAGAGAAGCGAGGCTTTGTTGACTGTCCTATAACCCTGAAACAGCTGTCTACTTTCCATGTGAAAAAATGAAATCATGCAGTTTTTCAGCTGAAAGACATCATATTGAAAAGAGGATTGTTAACTAGTTACATTTTGGTGAAAGTTGATGTCTGAAGATATACTAGCAGAAGTTGAAGGTATACTAGTGAGGAGTAATTTAATTTTCCTAAATAGGTTTACTTATTGTTTCCAGATGGTGCAAATAGATTTTCTCTTTGAAATTATCTCTTATATGACTGAGTAATTGGTAAAAGTCACAAGTTAGGTTCTGCTGCAAAAAATTAGAAATGAAATATTATTGAAATCACATCTTCTTAGAAGTTTAGTGAGTTCTAAATCCCTATTTCTTCTCTGTCCTTCTCCATCCCCGCTTCTCAGTTTGTGTCTCTTCTTCTCTCCTCAATTATTGGGCCAAAGTCCAGATAAAATAACTTAACTAAAAAGAAAATACTGCTCCTTTAATAAAGAGATGTCAGGATCACATCCACAATTCCATTCATCTGTTTGTCACAGGGATCAGTGACAAAGCAAGGTAAAAATCAGGATTGGCGGTTAAAAAAAAAAAAAAGACCACTAATCACTGGGGTTTTTTGCACACAATTAGCACTCAGCACAAGTTAGTCAAAGCAGAAAAATAAAGAAATAGAAAGTAGTTCTTTATGGTTTGTGTTCCTACATTGGTTTCCTGATGGCTTGGCTTTTAAAACTTTTGCCTTCAACCAATGTTGAGAATAGCTTTGCTTTTTGTTTCTTTTTTATGAAATAAAATTGCTTCTGTGATTCCTTATAGATATTTTAGATGAAAAGTGAACTCTCATGTTGATTGTTACTTGGCAAATGCCTTCCCTTCTCCTTATTTCATTATCCAGGAGGTGTTGGATGCTATTGAGTTCATGATTAAGACATTTGACCTTCATCAAATATTAACCAATTGCCTACTTGATTTCAAAGTGACACAGGGTTACTTTGTGGTTCTGGCTCTCTCATTTCCTGCAAATGTGGTAAATAATGATGTCTAACTCAGAATTATTGTGAAAATTGCATGGAGTAGTATGGGTTTGGAACTTATTAGGAATGGTCATTTGCTATTCATAATCATTCAACAAAGCATAACATAGAAAATTTAAAAATTACTTTGGTTGTTATAATATTACAAAGATTAAAAAAAAAATCCAAATCCTTTTGGTGACTAGGTAGAAAATAAAGGATCTGGATCAGTCTGTCTGGATTACTTGGTGGATGGTGCTGTCCCTTCGGTGCTAGTTGAAATATGAGCTTTAACAAAGTTTACTTTCAGTGACACTGCAGGTAAGTTTTCATGGAGGCATCACAAAGATTTCATTCCTCACACCTTTTCCTCCAAAGACCAGAGGTGAGTACCAGCAGTCATTCATGACTATCTGTCTTTTATTGGCCTTGTTCTGTAAAATATAACAACATTTAGGTACCAGTTTTCTGTTTGCTTGTTTTGTTCATGTTTCCCTATTAAATGTGCTGTGATAATTGGTAATGTTAAGTGATCATATGAGGCTTGTGATGGTTGTCAGTGTTTGGAAGATTGGAAAAATAATCTGTGCTTTTACTGAGGGTAGGAGATAGGAAGTAAAGAGAGAAGTGTTCATTGACTATTCCATGAACTTGAACAGCTGTTGACTCTCCACGTGAAAAAATTAAATCATACAGTTTTTCAGCTTAAAGACATAATATTGGAAAGAAGGATTTTAACTAGAGTAACTTTTTAGTGAAAGTTGATGTCTGTAGATATTCTAGTAGAAATTCAGTATATCTTAGTCAACAGTAATCCAGTTTTCATAAATATTTTTTCCTATTGTTTCCATATGATATAAAAAAGACTTTTTTCTTTGAAATTATTTATTATATGACTAAGTAACTGGTAAGATTTATAGTTTACATTCTGCTGCGGAAATTAATGAAGAGATGTTATTCAAATCACATCTTAATAGAACTTCTATGAGTTCTAAATCCCTATTTCTTCTCTATCCTTATCCATCTCTTTTTTCCCAGTTCCTGTCTCTCCCTCTCTCTGGAAATACTGGGCCAAATTTCAGGAAAAATAACTTAAATACAAAGAAAACGCAGCTCCTTAATAAAGAGATGTCAAAATCACATTCATAATTCCATTGGTCTGTCATGGGCCCCAGTGGCAAAGCCAGGTAAAAAAAAATCACAGGATATTTTAGGTGAAAGTGAACTTCTGTGTTGATTGTTAGTGGGCAAATGCCTTCCCTTCTCCTTATGTCTTTACTCAGGAGGTGTTAGAGTGCTGGGGAGTTCATGACAAAGACGTTGGATCATCATCAAGTACTTCCCAAGAGTCTGCTTGATTTCAAAGTGGCTCATGGTTTCTTTGGGTTCTGGCTCTGGCATTTTCTGTAAATATGGTAAATAACGATGCCTAACTCAGAATTATTACAATTGCATGGAATAATGTGTGTTTGGGGACTTATTTAGCGTGCTTATTTGCTATTTGTAATTATTCAATAAAGTGTAACATAGAAAACTTAGAAGTTACTTTGATTGTTACAATATTACAAAATTAGAAAAATCACAATCCTTTTAGTGACAAGGTGGAAAATAATGAGTCACGGAGTTTTTGCCAGGAGATAATCAAGTTGTACCTGGAGAAATGTTTGTGAAGTTGGGCAGTAGAATTACCAGACAGTCTGACTGTCTGCAGGATGTGAGATGAAGAAGCAGAATGAAAACAGGGGATCCCAGAGTACAACAGCCAACTATGACTGTCATTTATTGAATTTTATTAATTTCCATATTCTATAAACTAAAACATCTTTTCAGTACTATTTTTTTCTGTATTGTGTTCATGTTCATATTAACCCGCCTGAAATACTTGGTAATATTAAGTAATCACATGAAGTTTGTAAAGACTGTCAATGTTTGGTGGATTGAAAAAGTAATGTCATTTTATTGGGAAATGAGAGAAAGAAAGCAAAGAGAGGAGAGGCGTTTATTGAGTGTCATATAACTTGAAACAACTGTCTGCTCTCCATGTATAAAAATAAATCATACAGTTTTTCAGTTTAAAGACATAATGTTGAAAGGAAGAATTTTAACTAGAATTACCTTTTAGTGAAAGCTGGTGTATGCAGATACGCTAGTAAAAATATAGTAGTCAAGAATAATCTAATTTCCATAAATAGATTTCCTGATTATTGTTTCCAGATGGTTTAAATAGATTTTCTTCTTTGAAATTCTCTCTTATATGACCAAGTAACTGCTAATATTCACAGTTTGGTTTCTGCTGCAGAAATTAACAAAGTGATGTTATTGAACATGTCTTAATAGAACTTCTATGAGTTCCGAGTCCCTATTTCTTCTCTGTTCTCCAACTGTGTTTCTGACTCTCCCTCTCTCTGGAAATATTGAGCTAAAATTCTGGTAAAACAAATGAAAAGAAAATACAGCTCCTTTAAGCTATGTGAAGATCATATCAATAATCTATTTGCCTATCACAGGGCCCATTTGGCAAGGCCAGGTAACATAGAATTGGAGATGAATAAAAATTGTGGGCTTGTTGCCCACAGTTAGCATGCAACGCAGTTAGATAAAGTGGGGAAAATAGGACAGGGGGTCACAAACCGCTCCAAGGAGAGGTCTTCAAAGGAGGCTCTCTAGTATGTCCTGTGGTCTTTGTTTCAGCAAGGGACAAGACAAACTAAGTGGGAAGTCATCATCTGCTTCTCGGAGCCTCCAGCAGGGTCTATCTGAACCAACTCTCTGCAGATGGAGTTGGAAACTGAGCAAAGAGCCTCTAAGTTTCTCGGCTTTTTAAGGAGTCTGTCAGTGGAGCATAATGGTTATGCTGCAGGTAGTCTTGTCTATCAGTTGCTCCTTCTGTTCCAGAAACTCATGTTGCCAAATAAATTTCTTATCTAAAGATAAGACACTCACTCTAAGACACTCACAGTCCTACAGCACATGTATTAATTTGTATTTAGTACCAGTTCCCTTTTGGTTATGACATGAGTTAGGTTAAATAAAATGTCTTGGTCTTACTTTCTTCTTTAGGATAATTCAGCAAAGGTTTTCTATGAAGTACTATTTCTGAAGATGGTCCACCTGTGGGTGCAAAATGCTAGACAAACACTGTGGTCTTAGAGATTCCCACTGCACATGGAGTTCTAAAGGCTCTGTGAGGATAGTAAAAAAAAAAAAAGGAAAAAGCTTAGCTTTGTTCAGCTTGGTTTTTTCCAACCTGTTTAATGATGTGCCATCTTTTTTATCTACTATCTCAGAAACACTGAGATAGAGGATCACTGAAAATACCTTTTAGAGGTAAATGTTTATGAGAATTTTTCCAAGTCCTCCACAGAAACAAGGCATGCTTCAGTGAAGACTCTTAATTGCAACAAACAAGAATCTAGCCCAATTAACTTAAAAAGAAAAGAAAATTCAGTAGATTACCTGAATTTGGGATGAAAATAAAGAGGAAGAATGTTGCAGGGTCTCAGGAATAAGATAAACCCTTGAATAAGCACTAGAAACCCTAAAATAAGCACTTAAATAAGAACAGGGTTCTATCTCCATCTTATACCTCTTGTTTCTTCTGCATGCATGTCTAAGCCTGGCATTATCTTCTTTCTTAGTCCTCATGATTGAAAGCTTGATTACAACAAATTCCAACTTTACATGTTCCTGTTAATTCTTCTGGAGAAACCCTCCATAAATTTTTTTTTTTGGCTCCAGTATGACATTTTTGTGAAGAGAGCTGATTGCCCAGCTTGAGTCAAAGACCCATCCCTGGGCATATTGCCTGTTATAAGATAAATAAGGTCCTCTTATAAAAACATGTATTGTAACATGTTTGTCACATTATTATTATATTATTTTTTATTATAATATTATATACATTATCATATTATTGTATAATATACATATTTATTTATTATATTACAAAACATTGTTTTGACATGTAAACAGAGCAAGGAAAAGTAAGGTGATTCCCAGAAATGGGGTAGTGAACTGGACACAGAACACAGTAGCTGTAAGCATTTTGGTCAGTTCATGGTGTTCTTACAGCAATAATACTGAAGTAGTTTGCCATTGTATCCAGTAGTCATGTATCAATGTGAGAGTTGGGCTATAAAGAAAGATGAGCGCCAAAGAATTGATGGTTTTGAACTGTGGTGTTGGAGAAGACTGCTGAGAGTCTCTTAGACTAAAAGGAGATCCAACCAGTCCATCCTAAAGGAGCTCAGTCCTGAATATTCATTGGAAGGACTGATGCTGAAGCGGAAGCTCCAATACTTTGGCCACCTGATGTGAAGAACTAACTCATTGGAGAAGACCCTGATGCTTGGAAAGATTAAAGGCAGGAGGGGAAGGGGATGACCGAGGATGAGATGATTGGATGGCATCACCAATTTGATGAACATGAGTTTGAGCAAGTTCCAGCAGTTGGTGATAGATAGGGAAGGCTGGTGTGTTGCAGTCCATGGGTTTGCGAAGAGCTGGACATGACTGAACTGAACTGAACGGAATACAATAAACAGTGATTAGTGATATTAATTGTTTAATTTGCTGTTTTTTGCTATGCATGCAGTATTTCCTGCTGGATATTCTGTGCTTCATTGCTGACCCAGTCAATTTCCTAGAAAACTAAATCTTGTGAGATTTGTTTCTGCCTTGCTTTTGCTAGCCAACTTTGTTCTAAAGTATAAACTACAGCTTTGTCTCAGAACACCATCACAATTTCTGGGGCCAACTACTTAAGTGCTATAGTGGAAGGTCCAGACCCCTGAATTGATTACATGCTTTTTCCTATTTTAGTTTACCCTTAAAAATATCACTGTTTATTCCTGCTTGGATTCCCATGAGAAAAAATATCTATTTTCTTTCTTGTCAGATTTCCTGAATATCTTCTTTGATGCCACACTCATTGATTCTGTTCCCTAAGAGAGCAAATTTTAAATTTATCATCTAAATTCTGACATATGAGAGTAAAAGTGTACATTATTAACTAGTAATTATGCCAGGACTACAGACATATAGTGAATCTGTCCTAAGAAAAAGAGATTGAATGATTACTTTTATGGACTTTACAGAGTATTGCTATCTGTTCAGTCTTTCACTAGAACTTCTGTTCCAGTCAATATCTGCTCAATCTTTGACTAGAACTTCTGTTGTTAACTGTGGTTTAAAATTTTATAACACTAATTATAATAACTGCATTTATTGACCTATAAGACAGGAATATCAATAACCTCAGATATGCAGATGACACCACCCTTATGGCAGAAAGTGAAGAGGAACTAAAAAGCCTCTTGATGAAAGTGAAAGAGGCGAGTGAAAGGCTTGGCTTAAAGCTCAACATTCAGAAAACGAAGATCATGGCATCCGGTCTCATCACTTCATGGGAAATAGATGGGGAAACAGTGGAAACAGTGTCAGACTTTATTTTGGGGGGCTCCAAAATCACTGCAGATGGTGATTGCAGCCATGAAATTAAAAGACGCTTACTCCTTGGAAGAAAAGTTATGAGCAACCTAGATAGTATATTCAAAAGCAGAGACAATACTTTGCCGAATAAGGTCCATCTAGTCCTGTGGTCATGTATGAATGTGAGAGTTGGACTGTGAAGAAAGCTGAGTGCCAAAGAATTGATGCTTTTGAACTGTGGTGTTGGAGAAGACTCTTGAGAGTCCCTTGGACTGCAAGGAGATCCAACCAGTCCTTTCTGAAGGAGATCAGCCCTGGGTGTTCTTTGGAAGGAATGATGCTAAAGCTGAAACTCCAGTACTTTGGCCACCTCATGTGAAGAGTTGACTCATTGGAAAAGACTCTGATGCTGGGAGGGATTGGGGGCAGGAGGAGAAGGGGACAACAGAGGATGAAATGGCTGGATGACTTCACTGACTCGATGGGCATGAGTCTGAGTGAACTCTGGGAGTTGGTGATGGGCAGGGAGGCCTGGCATGCTGCGATTCATGGGTTCGCAGAGTCGGACACGACTGAGCGACTGAACTGAACTGAACTGAAGACATATAAAGGATTATGCTAACCCTATACATGCAATTGATTTATCCTCGTGTGAAATACTACTAAGTATTTACTACAAGTTTGGCTGTTTTAATATATGAAATAGTATTGCTTAGAAGTTAGTTCTTTGATGCCAAGTTTATTCCTATAGTTTGTGGTGTTGATGTTTAATGGATTTTGATGAAATTGAGAGAATTTTAGGTTGGATTATTCTTCTGAGACATATTCTCTCCCTCTAATGAGATAAATAAAATGGTTCCTAACTTGGAAACCAATTGTGCAACTTGCTTGGATAGGTAAGAGAGTAGGTAAGAACCCCCAAATGGGTGGTAAAACTCATGTAGCAGACACTGTCTCAAGCAAAAGTAATTGAATAGAGAGTTTTATCAAGGATAGCAAGAAATGGTGTGGACCATATGACCAGGGCCAGAAATAAAGATTATGCTGGCTACACCAACGTGAAAGTCCAATGGTGGTACTTGAAGCTGAAGGAAGTAAAACAGACTGCAGAGAAAAAATAAAACACTGCCTGCCTCAGTTGAGGAGTATAAAAATATTATCCAGAGCAAGAGAGTGTTTTTTGATGATCCTGCTAAGTCAGACTTCTTGGTGACCATCCCTTGGACCCATGACCAAGAGCTCATCCCACAAAACCTTCCATGTTGCTTATTTGTGTTGGACACACAAAGCTTTCCTGTTGCACTCCTCATGGATTAGTACCCGCCCATATGTGAAGTACAGGTTTTATATGTCATTTTCTTTTCTTATTGAATGTATATATTAATTTTCAAGCAGAGCAAGGAAAAAGAAATTTCTCTTACAAAAGAGAAATCTTTTAAAGTACTCTGACGATTGTGTTGCCAGTCAACATTTATGCAGTTCATCTCAACACTGCTTCAGTATTCAAATTTGGTGAGCACCCTGGCCATGTTATGAGAATGGGATTTATTTTCGCCATCATGTTATATTCAGAGGGGTTTTCACAGACAAGCTGCATAACTAAATTTGTCTCTTACTTAAAATATACCATAGTGACGTGCATGCTTAAATCAGAACACCAATACCCCATATCCTTATTTTTTAATTCAGTTCAGTTCAGTTGCTCAGTCATGTCCGACTCTTTGTGACCCCATGAATTGCAGCACACCGGGCCTCCCTGTCTATCACCAACTCTCGGAGTTTATCCAAACTCATGTGCATTGAGTTGGTGATACCATCCAGCCATCTCATCCTCTGTCGTCCCCTTCTCCTCCTGCCCCCAATCCCTCCCAGCATCAGAGTCTTTTCCAGTGAGACAACTCTTTGCATAAGGTGGCCAAAGTATTGGAGTTTCAGCTTCAGCATCAGTCCTTCCAATGAACACCCAGGACTGGATTTTTGAATTAGTATGTGGTAAAACAAAGTGAAAAATAAAGACTCAGGAATAAGATATGTGAGTATTTGAAGCAATTTTCAAGTGAGGAGGAACACACAAATCCCTAATTTCTTTGAAAGACATTAAATGCAGTTTAGTAGTTTAACGCTATCTTTCAGCAGTTGTGTTTTAGTATATGTTATTCAGCAACTTTTCATCAAAATATGCCACTTTTCACTTAGTGAGTCCCTATAAACATGGTTTAAGAATTAAATCTTTTTTTTTACATGTTAACGTTTATTTTTTGCTGTTGTTGTATCATACATTTTATTTTTTTAATTTTTAGTTTTTTTAAATTTTTTTAAAAAAAATAAAAACTATATTCA
>SJYA01003130.1:345023-360160 GCA_006410615.1 Neotragus moschatus
CTCCAGTACTTTGGCCACCTCATGTGAAGAGTTGACTCATTGGAAAAGACTCTGATGCTGGGAGGGATTGGGGGCAGGAGGAGAAGGGGATGACCGAGGATGAGATGGCTGGATGGCATCACTGACTCGATAGAAGTGAGTTTGGGTGAACTCCGGGAGTTGGTGATGGACAGGGAGGCCTGGCGTGCTGCAATTCATGGGGTCGCAAAGAGTCGGACACAACTGAGTGACTGAACTGAACTGATATGTATATATATAATATATATGTATATAATATTTATATAGGTAATATATATATGCTTTATATAGCATTATAAATTATAACAATCCTTTGATAGCATATCATACAGGACTAGATTAAGCCAATCCTTAACAAGATGTCAGACTCTTAGAATCTTTTTTTGTGTCGGCAGATGAGATCTGAAATATTCCTGCCACAGAGCCAAACTGGCTTCCTGTCTCAGAGTTATTGGAGAAAGCCTCTGCACCTCTGTGACTGGCAGTTTCAACCTGGACACACTCCATCTGCACCTAGGAACATAACTGCCTTTAACCCCGATAATTAAACTCTACTCAAAGCATCCTATTGTCTTGCCTTTGCCCATCCAGTTAGATCTCTCGGAAATGACTGCAGCGTGAATTTAGACGGAGTATTTTAATCTCTTTTAAGTAATATGATTTGGGGCTGTGGTTACTTTCTACTCTGTCAGTTCACCATTTAAGACCCAACAGAACGTATGTAGGTTATGACAGAATAAAGAATTAGATTTCACACAAAAATTTATCATTAATATAAGCTTGCCAGGTGTTTTTGAGAGAAGGAACCAAAAAGATATTCCCTAGTGGTACTGAATAGAAAAGAATCTTTCAAACTAAATTACAAAGTAGAGTCAGATTTGAAGATTTTCTTTGGTTGTTACTTTTTTAATTCCTAAGAAAATTGTTAAGCTGTATAAAATGTAAAAATGATTGCTTCATTTGTTTTAGTAATCTTTTCAACTTTATGATTAGGTTGATTATAAAATTGTTAACCTGTCTTAATATTACCTACGATTGGCATAACATTTTAGAATAATAATGCCAAATGTAGAACTGAAAAATAGATTATCACTTCCTATCACCTTTGATAGAATAATGATAACTTGGATTATTTCAGTGAAATTTTAACAGGGGGGCCTATAATCAAATTATTGATCAAAGTTGTTTAGTTCCCTCTAGTAATAACATGCATCTATACTTTGCCACAGCTTTGGGGTAGACAGTATGTACTTTCCTAACCCTCAGCTTTGTGGCTTGCTTTGGTCAAAGATGCCAGCTGATGGAAAATAAGCAGGAGTTCTGAAATGTGCTTGTATCTGGACATGCCTTGTCTGCACGGCCTGTTTCCATGAGAAGAACTGACTCTGGAGAGTTAGAGCAGTAGCAGCTTGGACCCCAGAATCATCACATATGGAGCAGATCTGAGTCTGCTGCTATTGCTGCTGCTAAGTCGCTTCAGTTGTGTCTGACTCTGTGCGACCCCATAGACGGCAGCCCACCAGGCTCCCCCATCACTCGGATTCTCCAGGCAAGAACACTGGAGTGGGTTGCCATTTCCTTCTCCAATGCATGAAAGAGAAAAGTGAAAGTGAAGTCACTTAGTCGNTACACATCTCCTGTTGCACTCCTCATGGATTAGTACCCGCCCATATGTGAAGTACAGGTTTTATATGTCATTTTCTTTTCTTATTGAATGTATATATTAATTTTCAAGCAGAGCAAGGAAAAAGAAATTTCTCTTACAAAAGAGAAATCTTTTAAAGTACTCTGACGATTGTGTTGCCAGTCAACATTTATGCAGTTCATCTCAACACTGCTTCAGTATTCAAATTTGGTGAGCACCCTGGCCATGTTATGAGAATGGGATTTATTTTCGCCATCATGTTATATTCAGAGGGGTTTTCACAGACAAGCTGCATAACTAAATTTGTCTCTTACTTAAAATATACCATAGTGACGTGCATGCTTAAATCAGAACACCAATACCCCATATCCTTATTTTTTAATTCAGTTCAGTTCAGTTGCTCAGTCATGTCCGACTCTTTGTGACCCCATGAATTGCAGCACACCGGGCCTCCCTGTCTATCACCAACTCTCGGAGTTTATCCAAACTCATGTGCATTGAGTTGGTGATACCATCCAGCCATCTCATCCTCTGTCGTCCCCTTCTCCTCCTGCCCCCAATCCCTCCCAGCATCAGAGTCTTTTCCAGTGAGACAACTCTTTGCATAAGGTGGCCAAAGTATTGGAGTTTCAGCTTCAGCATCAGTCCTTCCAATGAACACCCAGGACTGGATTTTTGAATTAGTATGTGGTAAAACAAAGTGAAAAATAAAGACTCAGGAATAAGATATGTGAGTATTTGAAGCAATTTTCAAGTGAGGAGGAACACACAAATCCCTAATTTCTTTGAAAGACATTAAATGCAGTTTAGTAGTTTAACGCTATCTTTCAGCAGTTGTGTTTTAGTATATGTTATTCAGCAACTTTTCATCAAAATATGCCACTTTTCACTTAGTGAGTCCCTATAAACATGGTTTAAGAATTAAATCTTTTTTTTTACATGTTAACGTTTATTTTTTGCTGTTGTTGTATCATACATTTTATTTTTTTAATTTTTAGTTTTTTTAAATTTTTTTAAAAAAAATAAAAACTATATTCACAGCAAAAAAAAAAGAGAATTAAATCTAAATAGTAATTCACATTTTTAGAAAGAACTATATAAATGCCAGCAGTCTTGTCTAATTTATTAAGGAAGTTTTACTGGATAAATGCATGTAACAGGTAGGAAATGGAGAATATTTCAGGTATTACCCTGAATAAACATGTTCACTACAGAGCAGGGATTGTGTCTTTAATTAGCATTGAGCTTTATATAGATAGCATCAGAAATAAATAACAAAAAACCCCCAAGTATTTGAATTCTGAAGATGTTTAATACTTTATTATGGCCACTTGAGATTAGACAATAGATATCAAAATATCTAAGAATGTCTCTTGGTACATCCTCCCCCCAAAGCTCAAAATGTCCTTAGTCCCACTATCTCACTCTGAAGATCAGCACTGTCAAGGAATTTGCCCATAATTATGCAATAACTAAATCCAGTTTTGCTTCAATGTATGTATAGCATTTTTGTGTGAAGTCATAAATGTTATGTGCTATCTATAGGCAACCTATTCTGCTGGTTTGCCATTTTAAAAATACATCGAAGTATTTTATTTCCAACAAGATCTTAAGTTCCTGGAGAGAAAACACTGCCTTCTATTCATTTCAGTATGTCCCCCTAATACCTGGCACAATCTTGAAAAAAACTAGAAGAAAATGGATATTAATCATTGTAACATTTTATTCATTTAGGTCGCAAACATTCATGGAGCACTGGCCATATGGATGAGCAGTGTTTCAAGCACTGTGGACGCAGCAGCAAATAAATGATGCTTTTATGGAATGTATGACTTATCAACTCATTTGATTCAAAGATCTTATTGAACACAGACTAGACACCAGGTACTGTGCTCTTAGTAAGAATATAAAAGTGAAAAATTAGTCCATTTTATATCTCAAGAAACTTTTAGTGCAATTGAATAAATAAATCATCATGTTCCAATGCTGTGATAGAAATAAACACAGGGGTTCAGGAAGCACCAGTGATGGACCCCAGTTCACATCTGGACAGAGAGCAATACAGAAATGCTTCTTGGAGGCCATGATGCTTAAGCTGACTTAGAAAGTACTAGATTGCTTTGCAAGTGGGGAGACATTAGAGAGAGTGGAGGTGGTAGAGGTGGGAATTGAGAGTGGAGAGTCAGTCCAGGCAGACCCAAGGGCATGTGCACAATCAAGTACTGAGGACATATCCCACGACTAAAAGTGAAAACAGTTCAATATTGAATAGTTCTATATGGCCGGATAATAGAAATGTAGACAAGAGAACCTCCCGAGGGGAGATGAAAGACTGATCACAAAGAGCTTTGAACACCTATGAAACAGTGCGGTCTTTTTCTAGAGGGTAATTGGAAGCTATTATGATCAATACAGACTAAAGCAGTAAACTGTATTCTGAGGCATAAATAAAATGTCTTCTCAAATTCTGTAAACACATGAACAATTTTTGTGTTCAAGGCATTCCACTAGATTTGTAGAGAGCATAAAAATAATGTAGTATTATAAATCTTATCCTCAGTAAATTTGCAATTTATTAGAGGGCACAAGCTAAGTACACAAATGAACACATAAAATTGAAATGCAATCAGACTCCCAAGAGACAAGTTCTAAAGGACAGAAAGAAACCACATTATTTTGATGAGAGGTGGAAGCTTCAGGATTATATCTATATCAGGTTTTGAAGGATGGGTTTCATTTCAACAAAGAGAATTAGAGAAACAGTCATGAGCATGAACCATGCAGTAATATGGAAAATTAGAAAGCAAACCAAAGTAAAGCTTATGAATCAGCCAGAAACCAAATTTTGCCTTGAGTGTGTAAAAGTGTGTGTGTAAAATTTGAAAGTGTAAAGCTCAAGTGAGTGAAGTTTGTTGAGGGGTTTAACTTTGCGGCTTGCCTGGCTTCTCTCAGCAAAGCTCTGATCTCAGACCTAGGTCGTAGGTGGCTTCTTGTTGTCATTCAGATCTTAGGGCAAATATTTGCTCCAGAAAGACTCCCCCTACTTAGGTACCTCAAATGGAACCTTCTATTTATCCTCTATCATGACACCCTGCTTTGTTTTATTGTCCTAATTTTTTTTCACGATAGACCTCCCATTTTTATAATGTAAGTGGAATGAGTATGGTTTGTACATATTTCACTACTATACCATAGGTACAGATATGTACATTTCTACATATTTGCATGCCTGTAACAGGTCCCCAATACCTATTTCTGGAATGCGTGAAATAATTGACCAAATCAATAAGATCAGAAAACAGTCTGAGGCTCTAGCACAGAAAGTTTGCAAGCCAGACAGAGACGCTTGCTAGAGCAGTGTCTGTAGAAGTCTTTGCTGAGGGAATGCTCTGATTGGAATTCTGTTTCTGAACAGCTGGAAGCCCTGAAGAGGTTGGATTTGAGACGGAAAGATCAAAGGGGAAGGAAACATCCAGAAGCTTCCATAAAAGTTCTGGCAAAAGAGATTGAGCACCAGAGCAAGGGTGGTCTCATTTGAATTAGGAAGGAGGAGAGGTAGATCAGCTAGAACGGCTGGATTTAGCGGCCTTGACTCAATGTGCAAGCAAGAAAGTTAAGGAAGAGTCTCAAAGTTCTGGAGTCAATAAATAAGATAGTGAATCCAGGGCTATTTTGAGTTTACAGTGTGGTGAAACAGTCAGACGATGATGTCCACTTGGAAACTCAGCTGTTGAGTCAAGAAGAGAATTAGGGCCACAGACCCACACCTGACAAATGATTTATGGAGGTGAGTCCTGGCTTCCCACCATAGCCATCCTTCCAGCAGGAAAACCTTTCAGAAGTATCAGCAAAATTCAGGAGTTAAGCGCACTTATTACTGCCTTCCCTGTATCATTTTTTTCCCCCAACTGACAGAAGCGTTTAAGCTACTTGAGCTCAAGATACATAACTTGATATCACACTCTATCCCTCCCTTTGCTGGCAGGTCACTTTCCTGATGCACAGTCACGTTCAGCCTCATGCATCCCGGCGCAGCTTCTCTCAGATCTCTCCTTGGCAGAGGTATTTTGTTTGATTCATTTGTACGTACCTGAGACTTTACTGTGATTTCTCCTCCTTTCAGGAGACAATCTGCTCTCAGGATTCATCTCTCTATATTTTGCATTCCTTCTGCTGCTAAGTCGCTTCAGTCGTGTCTGACTCTGTGCGACCCCATAGACAGTAGCCCACTAGGCTACCCCGTCCCTGGGATTCTCCAGGCAAGAACACTGGAGTGGGTTGCCATTTCCTTCTCCAATGCATGAACGTGAAAAGTGAAAGGGAAGTCGCTCAGTCGTGTCCGACTCCTAGCAACCCCATGGACCACAGCCTACCAGGCTTCTGCGTCCATGGGACTTTCCCAGCTCCATTCCCTTTATCCAAAAGTGTGTTGTGACTTATTCCTCTGTTTAAAACAGGTACATTGGATTCATATAAAATGGAAGCCATGTGCAATTTTAAAGAAAAAGATTGGTGAGGGAAATGGGTGTGCCCTTAATGATACGGGTGGGCTGTGGTGCCACCAGGAACTGGAAAATGATTGGATGGAACTTGAGTATAGCAAGGAGGGCTCAGTCTTTCTGTTGAAGAGCTAAAAGAATGACTGCAGATTTTTAATAATTTGATTTAATCATTTAATTCTTTGCTATGGATATTTCTGTGAAACTGCAATAAAAAAGAGAGTGAAACAAGGCAAAACGTATCAAGAAATAGGTAAGTTTATAAATTAGGATATAGAAACAGAAAAGGAGCTAGGTGAGAGACAGAGGAACCAGAATAGAGTAGTGTTGATGAATAATGATGATGAGTAATATTTATTATCCTATTACTGAGGACCTGCTATAGATATAATCACTTTATACATATTATTATTTTAAGTGATGTCCCATTATTTTAATGTACATTGGATACTGGAGGTTTTAAAATTAGAAAAGTTAAGTAGCTTTACAAGGTCACAGAGCTAGTGTGTAGATATGCCTATTGGTTGGTTGGACTTCAGATTTCCAAGCCACTAGTCAGTAGGCTAAAGCAAGAAGGCCAAGGGGGAAAAAAAAAGTTTGAAAAGAAAAGAAAAGAGAAGGGCAGGCAAGTGTCTTAAATGCCACAAATAATCAGTGAATATAACAACAGGGGAAAAGGCCGCTGGGCTTGGTAATTAAAATGTCATTATTAATCCTTGAGAGAGCAATATTTTTAAGAAAGAAGGAGTGTTAGAAATCAGATTGTATCCTATAGAAAGAAAATGGTGTTTTCTATAAATAAGAAATATTAGGGAAGCTGAAAACAAACTAATAGTGAACTGAGCATTCAATTCAAATTCCCATTTGATTTTTTTATTACAGATTTTCATTTATACATGCAATATGCTAACAAATACACATTAATAAAGTTGTAATTAATTTAAATCTTTTGAAATACTTTGTTCTAATCTTAATGAGTAAAGAGAGAATGATTATTATGGACTAGCTAATTTAAGCTGCATGCTAAGGGCCAATGTTCTGGGTAGAGCAATTTTTAAGAAGAATAGCAAGGATTGCTTTAAAAAATGTAAGTTAACACTGTGCAGAGGGTCTTCCATTTATCTTCATTTCTGAGGTCAGAAGCTAAATTCAGTTGTAATTCACAATCTGGCAGGAAAGCGACCTTTAAGGTGAGCTGTTTCAGTCTCCAACATGTCCTTGTATGTTCTTAGTTTAAATGTCAATACCTTCCGTAATAAGACTGTCTTTTTTTGTTAAAATTTTGTTGCAATCATTATATATACATACCTCATTTTGGACATAGATAACTTTTAAAAAGTAGTATCTGTGTTTGACTCTAGTTTCTGTTTTTATGGCACAGAATAAGTTTAAATGTCATTGGACATATATTTACATAAAATTCAGTCTTATTCTGAAATAAGAGAGAAATATGAGAAGGGGAAATATGAGAGATCAGTTGGGTCTTAAATTTGCAAAAGATGCTGGTTCCCCAAGATGAGAGTAATGGCAGATAAATTGGGTTTCCCACTGTGGAACTCCCCAGAGATTTGTGCTGTAATAATACAGAGTGGAAGGGATGCCTTGGAGAATTTTCTTGCTAAAGTACCTATTTCTGCACTTACTTACTTATATGACTATCTGCCATGAATTAGGGAATACAGAAATTTAAAAGAATAAGCTGAATTCTAAGAATATGCTATAACTGAAGATCTTTGTATTTTGAAGATTAAGCAACATATAAATGAATACAGGAAAAGTGCTTTGTCTGAGGATTAGAATCTTTGAAAAAGATAAAAATGTACAATAGCTTAAATATGGATGTGAACTTAGAATATTTGTAATAAAATTCTCTTTTTGGTAGCAACAAATAAGTTATTATTTAACTTATGCGGAATTACTAAGACTATGTACCTTTAAGCTATTATGGTTTATTGATGAGGCTCTAGTGATTTTGGAGTTCTTGGGCTCAACTGAACAACAAATGTACCTTTAAAACTATCCAGGAGTCGACAGATTCAGAGGTAGAAGAATAAATAATGACTTTATTTGTTATTGTTTGGGAGCTCAGGAGAAAGACAATACAATTGATTTTGAATGCATATTGGCTTATATTACAATCTAATTGATTGTGCTGATAAATAGTAAATTGAACTCTACATTTTATTTGGCTTCAATGCCAAATTCTTGACAGTAATTAGTTCTTTGAATCAGCAGGAAGTATGGATAATTGTAAGTATTATTTTAACGATTTTTATAGAATAATCAATTTTTTTCATTCTGCTTTTTATGTCAACAGAAGATCTTATTGGGCTTAAGGGATATAGTCATGTTCAGTTCCTATTAATTAATAACTATAGAATGCTTAGCTTAAGGCTCCATGATCAGCCTCAAGTGAGATGTGCTGCCTTACTTTAAATTACTTCCATTAAAAAAAAGGAAAATATGTTCATGACAATAGCATCATAATTGGATTCTCACCTGAGTATAGCTTTTAAAAGCTTTTAAATATCATCATTTAACATTTTTGTGATGTTCATTCCTCCCCCCTTTCTCCAAAATATAGCATATATATATATATATACACACACATACATATTAATCTGCATTAAAAATAGTCTGTATCTTGTCTACTAAAAGTAAATAGTTCCTTCTTTGTACCAAATAACCACTGATTCACAATCTTTATTGTTTAGTAGGTTTATACAGAAAAATGAGTTTATCATTAACATGCATCCAATTTTGTACTTGATTTATGGTCCCTAAAATTTTTTTTAAGTGAAAACTTCTAGTAATGTAAAAGGTTTTATAAGGAGGGTTCAGTGGTCTCAGTTGAGTTTGAATCTTACCAGTATCTTCTATAAGTCAATCCAGTCATTGTGATATCAGTTTGTATCCTAGAATTAGTACACTTCACTTCTTCACTTATATTCTATCTCTTTACTCCATTTCTTATTTTAGGCATAATGTTAGTGTGTAGAACAACTGTGTGTGTGTATTGTTGTTGTTGTTGTTTTAAAAGTTTTTCCATGCTAAACAGACAAGTTCTTTAAAAACCCTTGGGGTATTTACTGTTTTCTCTGTGCTTTGGATACCTTGGTTCTGCTTAAATTACTTACTTCTCAAAAACTCTGCTGTGTAGTGTGATGGTTACAAATTTCCTCTCCAGCAAAGTTATAGTTTGTTTGTGCCTTACCTAAAATTAGTTTTGAAAGACTCATCCTATAAATGTTCTTTTCTAAATACTCCGATCTCTATCACAGACACTGGGAAAAACAGGGAGTCAGGCCAAAGGGAATAGTCACTTGGTAAACAGATGAGCTTTGATCTAAAACACTTCTTTGTTTAGAGACATTTGTGTTCTGTTCAGCAGATAAAAATGGCATGACTATGATCTCAGAATATACAGGACATTTGAAAATGTGTATGTGGTTATCCACCCTTAATCATCAACTTCATCTGAACCGGTGAATAGCCAAGGAAGCTCAGTGAAATACCTCTGAAGTTTCCTCTGACCAATTGCAGATCAAGTGACTGAGTGAAAGTAGAATTTTAATTCTGAATATCAGACCTATAAGCGCGAATGAAATTCTAGAGTACTTGAACAACACTGACCATTTATGTGGCCTCTTGACATTGCTAAATATTCCAACTTTTTACCAAAGGCAGAAAGTTTCCTCCGGTATTTCCAGAGTCTGAAATTCCCCCTTAAACACTTTTGGTGTCTGTTAAGAACACGACTTTAGGAGATTATTATTAAAACATGTTCTTATATGAGAAGAAGAAATAAGATATAAAAGAATAAAAGTATAGGTTTTTATGAGAAAGTCAGTGGCAGAAGGGCTGAAATATGAGTGATCGCATAAAGGACAACTATAGTGGAGTAATGAAGGGTGGGAGGAGAGCAAAGGGGCCTGGGCGTCAGGTCTGGGGTGAAAAGGAGGTGGCGTTGCAAAAAGAAAAAGAAAGCTCATTCCAAAGGGTAAAGGGCCCCCAACATCGCCTCAGTAATTACCTAAACCCCTCATCCAAAGCTTACAATTTTTCCCAACCGTAAAGGAACTTAATTCCTTCAACACAGCTTGCTTTGAAGTACAGCGGAACCAGTGTAGGAGATTGTTTTCTAAGATAAATGTATTTTATCAACATCAATGAATTTTTTATTAATGTATTGTCAATTGTCTCATCATTTCTATTCGTATTTCTTCTACAACATAATATTATAAATGCTTCAGGTGATTCTAGTGATTAAAAAATTAAGCATAGGAAAAAGATCAAAAGAATCTGTGTTAAATAATAGTATAAAGAATTAGTAGGTACCATATAGTTTTTAAAATATTCCAGTGAAATGCTGGGCTCCACAGGCAAAATTACTAAGTCATTTTTGGTTATATAAAATAATCTATAACACGATAGGTAGAGATATCCACTACAAGGGAATCGAACGAATTGGTCAAGAGGAATTTTCTCAAAATATACTCCAATTTCAAATGTCTGAAAGAGGTATGAGACCTGCTCACCAACTTTCAGAGAAAGCTGAGGACCAAGGAGCATATTAAAAAAGCCCCACGTAGATAAACTCAGCCAATTTAGACTGAAATTACAGAATAAAAGATCCAATATCTTCAGCAAATACAGTGCAGACGGGGTGTGGAGAGAGAGAGAAAGAGAAAGATGAAAAGAGAACTATAGATTAAAGAGATGAGACTACAGTGTGTGGTCTATGATTTTATTCTGATTCAGAGGGATAAATTCAATGCTATGTATGTGAAGAAATGTGTATAAAATATAATATTTATAAAATAATTATTAAATTTGAACAGTGATTATTAAAGAATCATCCTTAAGGCTTTTCAGTGTGAAAAGCAATATTGCATTTATGTTTTTATAAAGTTATCTTTTCAGAAGTATGCAGTGAAATAGCTATTGATGAAATACTGTAATGTTTGGGAATAGAAAAAGTTGGGAAAATCAAATTAATCAGATTTTCCATGAACTGTAACTATTAAGGGTTGGATAATTAGAAGATGGAGTTGATTGTACTCTTCTGCATAGTTCTCTAAGCATTCAAAATTGTCCAAAGTAAAGTTGTCAAATATACATGACAGTAGTAAAGTATATAAACACAACATATTTTTGCATCACTATTTTCCTATAGAAAATCTCTTCACAAAAGAAAAAAAAGGACCTGAGAATTCACAACTCTTTCCTCTCAATCTTTATTTTTGGAAATCTTTAATGTTTTCATTGAGCAAATATATATCTGTTACCTTGAGATGTGTACAGTATAGAACAGTCTCTAGCCATTAAAGATTATGTAAAATGATCCTGAATTTCACTCAGGGAGATAGATCATTCCACAATTATGTCAAGGGAAAGATCACATTGTACAATGTTTGTGATATCACATACGATCATTGCAAAATATCTTTAAAATATTTTTTAAAAGAACATTCTAATTGCATTGAGTATTTCTAACTTAATTTCTTGGTTCTCAATTTTGTATTTTCTGTTCTTTGTTTAATCTGTGAACCAGGATATAAAATGATAAAAATCATGTCCTTTTTTTTTTCATTCTGTCCTAAGCCATGTTTTGTTGTTCATTTTCACAACTTCTCTAAATCTTAGATATTTATGATCATTCCTGTGTTTTATATATGAAGAAACAAAACAAGGAGAAAAATGTACCCCAGAAGATGACTGTGCATATCTCTGTTCTTACTTGGGGGCATTTTGAGGATGAATATAGGACTTTAAATGTATCTGAGAAATGTGCTTCAAGTATTAGACAGTAATGGCAATCTTGGTACCTGTAAAGAAGCTTCATTTACTTTAGCTATTAGTCACAAAATAGGCCTTTATATATCGGCTTCCCAGATGGTGCTAGTGGTGAAGAACATACCTTTTACAGTGCATGAGACATGGGTTCAATCCCTGTGTCAGAAAGATCCCCTGGAGGAGAGCATGGCAATCCACTCCGGTATTCTTGCCAGGAGAATCCCATGGATAGAGGAGTCTGGCGGGTTACAGTCCATAGGGTCGCAAAGCAACACAACTGAGGTGACTTAACACACATGCCTCCCTTCATTGTTTGTTTATATATATATCTACTAAGTTGATAAGTAGACAAAGATTAGTAGAAGATTTCAGATTCTGATAAAGTATTGGTAGAACTATTTTCATATTACCTTTTCAGAGCAATTCCTGGGTAATATTCATAGAACTTTGGTTAACCTTGTTAACAAGAGTTTGACGTTTAATTTGCAATGACATAGCATACTCTTTAATCTATACATCAAATAAAATCTTTGCTAGACCTTTGCAGTTTGAAGGTATAATAAAAGAAGAGTTAAGTTTGAACAGTGAAGAATGCCTCTCCCCAGAGGCTTGGACAAGAAAGTCAGACTGATTCAAGACCAGAGGGAAATGATGCAGCATTCAAGTAACAACATTGCTGTTTGATGCATTGTTATTTGGTGCAGAAAAATACAGTATCAGCACTAATTCCAGAGTATCCTTGCTTATATACTTAGAAAATGATGTATCCTGACTCTATTTTCTAATAGTGCTTATGCTAGCTTCTACCAATGAGAAAAACCTACCTGGAATTCTTTTAATGTCTGGCCTTTACAGTTTTTGCATTTTGCGTGTTTCAAAGTAACCTAAGTATTTTTCTGTATTTTTCCTTAATGCTTTTAAAGTTTGGATTTTTTAAAAAATATTTCAGTTCTTCAAGCTTTTTTGAAATCTTTTTTTTCAAAGTGGCAGAATAAGATCATTAGAAGAGAGAAGCGGGATACAGGAGCCGAGATTTTGTGAACTTTTATCTGGAGCCCCAATATTTTGAGATTTGTGTCTCTATGAAAATACCATTAATGATGGATGGACAGTACTAGGACAATACCATGATCCCAAGAAGAAAACTGCAAATTGCTGGGGAGGGAAAGGTTGGGTGAGCAAAGGGCACGATGTGCTATAGTAGTAGCAGATCTCTCCACAAGATGGCGGTCATGGTTTAATAGTAGGTTTTAATTAGTATATTCAGAATTTACAGTGTTGACGCTACAAAACACAAACAGATACTTGAAGGTTACATAGATAAATATGACAACTTTCTACAGTGTTTCGGAATCTAGTGTATTTCAAGCAGATATATTTCTGATAAGCCCTTGCAGAAAACATAGTCAAACACCCATTCATTAGAGACCTGGAAGGGTTATGCCATAGTAATATGTTTAAACTAGACCTAGAAAAAGGCCACTCTCAATGGGATCAAATATAATTTAGAAATTATCCTCAGAAGGAACAAACTAATGTTTAAGTTGCTTAACTAAAGGCCCAAACAGAATTCAAAACTATTTAACAGTGTAATATTTACAATATCCAGAATTCATTTTTTAAACTAAACAGCCAAAGAAGCAGGAAAACGTGACCCACATCTGGTTAGAAAAAGGTCAATAGAAACGCATCATGTAGCTATAGAGGTGATGGAATTACTAGCAACGACTTTGAAAGAGCTACTATGAAAGTGAAAGAAAGTGAAGTCGCTCAGTCCTGCCAGGGGATCTTCGCGACCCAGGGATCGAACCTGGGTCTCCCGCATTCCAGGCAGACGCTTTAACCTCTGAGCCACCAGGGAAGCAGACAATAGCTACTATAAATATACTCAAAGACTTTAAAAGATGTAAATATGGAGGAGAGAAAAGGAAGCTAATAATAAAGAACCAAGCTTCTAGAGTTTAAAAATATAATATCCAAAATAAAAAATTAACTCAATAGATCTAGAGACAGATTAGACCCTACAATAGGAAATGATTAATTAATTTAAGGACATAGGAATAGAAACTATCCAAGTTGAAATACAGAGAAAAACAAAAACATAAACATATACTAAATCTTAGTCAACTGTGGGTAAGAACCAAGAGCTTCCATATTATATGCAGTTGATATCCCAGAAAGAGAGGACAGAGTCGGGGTAGACGCAGAAAGAAATATTTCCAGAAATAACTTCAATATTTTTTTTCAAACTTGATAAAACATATAAAATCAAAGTCCCAATGATATTGATAACCATATGCAAATAAGCATAACACAAAATATATCTAGGGACATCATAATCAAACTGCTAAAAAAAAAGATTAAAGTAGCAAGAAAAAAGATACCTGTTATATAGGGAAACAAATAAACTGCAGAATCTTAACCAGAAATAATAAAATTCTGGTCAATGGAATGACATCATAAAAGTATACAAACAAAATTCAAAACTGTTAATCTAAAATTACCTATCCAGTAAATGATACTTTAAAAGTGAAGGAATGTATAAACTTACTTGGGGCACACACAGAGTAACAAAATTTGTTTCTAACAGACCAGTACAATCTGAAATACTAATGACATTTCTGCATGTCAAAGAGAAATGATATAGGATGAAGAATTTAAACTACAGAAGTAGCATAGAAAATGTTAAATATTTTACTAAATATAAATATAATTTTTAAATTTATCTTTTAAAATTTCTTTAAAAGATAACTGTTAAAAGTAAGTATAATAATGTATTTTAAAGACTATGCCAAAGCCTTTGACTGTGTGGATCACAATAAACTGTAGAAAATTTCTGAGAGAGATGGGAATACCAGACCACCTGACCTGCCTCTTGAGAAATCTATATGCAGGTCAGGAAGCAACAGTTAGAAGTGGACATGAAACAACAGACTAGTTGCAAACAGGAAAAGGAGTACGTCAAGGCTGTATATTGTCACCCTGCTTATTTAACTTATATGCAGAGTACATCATGAGATACGCTGGGCTGGAAGAAGCACAAGCTGAAATCAAGATTGCCAGGAGAAATATCAATAACCTCAGATATGCAGATGACACCACCCTTATGGCAGAAAGTGAAGAGGAACTAAAGAGCCTCTTGATGAAAGTGAAAGAGGAGAGTGAAAAAGTTGGCTTAA